>RJWJ010001177.1:0-145492 GCA_004363605.1 Indri indri
GCCAGGCATCATTATCTCTATGCTACTTTATACTGATTATTTCATTTAATTCTCAACCCTACAGAGGAGGTAGTCTATTTTACAGATGAGGAAATTGTGGCTCAGGGGCACATATCCAGGAAGTGCAGGTCTGTGAATACAACTCCAGTGCTGCCTCCAGGGCTGGACATTTCTTTATACCGTCCTGCTTTCCAATTCTAATTTCCATATTCTCTCCAGGACCACTGCCTATGAGCTAAGCTTCCTGCAAGTTAAGTTTCCTCATCTGTACAATGGGTATAATTCTACCTACTTTATATGATTCCTATGAGGAGTAAAGGTAATAATACACGTAAAGTGATTAACAAGACAAACATAGTAGGCTTGCATTATTATTGTAGAATTTATCTCACTATATTGTGATTTTCAGTTATGCCATTTACTCACCCTCTTGGACTGAGATCATTCAGGGCTGAAGTTCTCGAATTTTTTGGACTCCAGGTCCCTTCATAAGCTTAAGAATTACCGTGGAATCCAAAGAGCTTATGTTTATGTGGGTTATACCTATCTTTACTGCACTGAAATTAAAACCGAGAAATGTTCAAAAACAGACTAACAAGCACACGCCCCCTTAGCTGCCACGGTGATGACGTCATACGCTACGTGTATTCTCCGGAAAACTGTAAACTTGTGAGAGAACGAATGTGAAAAAGGCAAAGAAAGTGTATTATTATCAAAATTGTTTTGACTTTATCCCCGGACCACACTTTGAGAGCTGCTGTCCTAGGGTCCAAGTGCTACGGGGTTAGCCCTCGGTCATGCTTGATGAATGAACGAGAAACCGAGAGTCTGAGAGGCCAAAATGGGCAACGCCATAGCTCCATCACGCTCACGGCCGCTACTGCAGCCTCTGCCCTTAGCCGGCCGCTTCTCAGGCCGGTCGCGCCCTATTCCCCGATGTGTTCTTCCGGCACGCGACCTCCCGAGCCCGCACCAACTCCAGGGGCCTCTCCCCTGAGCGCTCCGCCCGGCAACCCACGTCTACGGTACCCAGACGCAAGCTGCCCCGTCGCCTCTCCGCGGACTCCTAGCTTCCACGGCAACCTTGGTGCGCAGCCCAGGCGTCCCTCATCCGCCCCCCTCGGGCTAAACCATTCACGTCAGGGACCTTATCAAGTGGGGAAGGAAACAAGGGAATTTGATAGAACGCCTACGAGCTACTCTGCTCCCATTTTTTTCCACGTAATCCGAAAGATACACTTCTATTTTTCCCCTAGGCAACCATCTCTGCAAAGAGCACAGCGGCTCTTCTCTCCCGCTCGAACGTTCCCCTCAGCCCGGGCCTGCGAGTGGTGCGGTTCGCTAGGGAGCCCCGCGGTTCTTGCGGGTTGGTGCAGAGACGGGGGCGCGCGCCCGACGTGACGCGCAGGGGGCGGGACCGGAACAGGGGGGTGGGGAGGAGGGCAAGATGGCGTCCGACGAGTAATTCTCTCCAATCCCTCCAACGGCTGCTGAGACACCGGGGCGGGGGGTCCTGCCCCCACTGCTTCCCTTCTTCCTCTCCCCCGCCCCTGGAGGCCTCCTCCTTCCCTTCCTCACTCCACCTCGGGGGGCGGGCCTGGTTCCCGGGGCACCATGTCGGACTCTGAGGAGGAGAGCCAGGACCGGCAACTGAAAATCGTCGTGCTGGGGGACGGCACCGCCGGGAAGGTCAGTCCTCAAGCGGGCCCGCCGTCTCACGCCTGCAGGAACCCCGGCGCGGCCCCGGCGCCCCCCAGCCTCTTCCCCGCCTCCCAGCGTCGCCTCATTACCCCGAGCTCTGGGGCCTCTAGGCCCGGGCCTGTCTGGTTAAGACCTGGGGCCGGACACGAAGTGGGCGCTTGGTGAAACCCAACGAGAGCTATCCAGCGCCCCCTTAAAAAAAAAATCACTTCCCAACTCCCTGCCTGGACATTGCGAACTCCTTCAAGATTCAGGCCAGCATCGCGCCTCCTTGGGCAGCTTTGCAGCTTTTCGCCTCTCAGGACTGGCAAGGATCTGCCAGGGCATCTTACTACCTCCTTTTACTTGTAGACCGGGTCACACTTCGCTCCTCCCTCCCTCTCCCCATCAGCGTTTCTGATGCCTCCACTGTACTGTGAGCTCCCAAGAGGTTGGCTCTGGAATCAGATTCCCTGGGTGAGAATTGGGGCTCCGTCACTTACTGGATGGGTGATTCGAGGGCAAATTGCTAACCTGTTTGTGCTTCATCTGTAAGATGGGTATTGATAGGGACCACCGCGAAGGAAGAAATGTGAAAATACACATTAGATGTGAAAATACACATAAAACTTTTAGAACACAGTATGCACTCAATAAACGTTATTTGCTGTTTTAGTATTATACCTGTTCATCATCTCTGTTCCGAGCACAGCACCTGTCCGTACAAGCATTCATTCAACAAATGTTTGTTGAACTCTTCTTATGGGCTGGATGAGGAGGTAGAGCTGCCAGCATAACAGAGAGAATCCCTGCCTGAAAGTCTAGCCCCCTGTGAGGGCTGGTTGAATGAATGGGTGCGTGAGAATGTCAGGCAGCTAGTCAGTCCCCATTAACTCCTCAGCAGAGTTTCTTAACCCAAGGTTGTGGAACTCCTGAAATGAAGTAAACGTTGCCCGGTACTTGCGTTGGGAAGAGGGAACGTAAGATCTCAGAGGGGTCTATGACCCGTTTCCCCCAAATAAAGTGAAGAGCCTCGGCTTGGGATGCCTTCATACCTGTGCTTCTGTCAAAGGTGCCAAAACTTTCTGGGAATATTGCTAAAGTTTGTTTTCTTTCTACTCGTCTCCTTTTCCCAACCATACTCTTCAGAAATGTAGGTTCTTACTGCTGCCAGTTTCCTGTTCTCAGCTTCACATTTCCGTGTTGCTGGTGTAGTTTGGACCCCGGTTTCTGTGGTGACGACTTCTCTTTGCATCCTCCCTGGCAGTTGGCATTGAACAGCTGCTCCTGCCTTTGGTTCTGACTTTTGAATTTGGTTCTGACATTTGAGGGCCCCTGGGAAAGATGTCATTCACATGCAAAATTTGGAGTATTCTGTGTATTTCTTTCTTGTCTTCCTGGATACTTTGTTATCGATTTTTATTAATGAGGAAAACAATTTAATATGCTCTGATTACATTTAAACATTTTGGGGAAAAAGAGAACTTGGAGTAGTTTTTCTTTATAAAGTATATGGATTTTTATACTTAAATTTTTTTAATGATTGAGTTGTTATAAGTAAATCACCATTGTTTCTGACAATTTAATTCAATAAAAATTTTAAGTTAGATTTTTATAGTTTTCTTATCATTTAGGTTTTTTTTGAAGGCCACCTAATTTTTCAAAATCTTATTGCACAACCAAATTTATTTTGCATTTAAAATCATAATGACTATAACATAATACATTTATAAAAAGACACAAAAATTGCTTGTTACTCTACATGTTATTATAATTTTTTAAACTTTTGTTCATTTTTCTTCCAATATTTATCTATCGTACTTGTATGACTCAATTGATATTTGTTTATAAGTTCGTATCTAAGTTTTTTATTTAATCTGTCATACGTGTTTTCCCCTTGTTGCTTATTTAGTGTGAATAATTATGGTTTTTCATCTCTGTTTAAAATTCTGCCTGGTGTCGGGCAAAGCATAATTTTTTCACTTCCATATAATTGAATTAGGACTATCTGCTTCAAAGAATAGCAGTGCTATTTTTTAATGGTGCTCTGACTTAAGTCTTCATCATCTTGACAAAATAATCTATTTTAAAACTGTAACAGCTTTCTCTGCCAGAAATTTCCTGACATAAGCATCTGACAACTAATCTTTCATTATTCTTATACCCCGCATTTTTTTCTCCATACCTTATTCAGCTCTCAAATTATTGGCAGCTACAAACGTTCCCATTATTTCCTTTACTGTCCTTTTCTGTGAATTGAGCCTCTCTTTTATCATTGTTTGTATCCTGAGTTAACTCTTGGCCTTTTGTTCTGGTATTAGTGTTTTCCTACTGGTTCTAACTCTGGCATTTTTGTACACACTGATAGAAGCAATGAAGTATTGAGATGACCACTAACAGTTTCTTCAAGAGAAATTTAGCTCCTCCCTCTAGTAACATGTGTTTCTCTCTCTTTCCTGTTCTGATTCATACTTTTGCTTTTATTACACATTTTTTTCAAGTTTTTTTGAGGCAAAATATTCTATTTTGTTATCTTTTCAGTGCTGGTAAATGTAGTATGGTTGTATAAAGAATCAAATACAAATATGTCAGATATGGTAGCTGGTTGTTCACTTCATACGTATAGTTGTTTAAAAAGGGGATTTATACAGTGGCTTGTGAGAAATCATTGAATGTGAAAGATGGTGTGAAATCTAAGATTATTGAAGAGGAAGTGCCCCCACCGATTCCGTTAATTCTCTGTTTAATTTTTTAGCGAGATGTCAGGAGATAGTATAATAAGAATTTATTTTAATACTCTGTGTGATCCAGTGACCTATACTTTTGATACTTTATACTCTATTTCAATTGAAAATCATAGCTTTATGTTTGCCTGAGAAGTGCCAGGGCAGGGCTGTTAAAATTTAGACGTCCTTTTTCTAAGAAAAGAACCTTACTTACCATTTTTCTGAATATTCCTAAATATAAAAATATTGAACTCTGAGAATCTTTAATGAGAGTGAAAAATTATCTTAAATGACATGATAATGATGTTACATGTGCCCTCAATTTGTCTTTGACTTTTAAGTGTTTCAGTCATCCATACATTAAACATTTTGAAATACCTGTAATAGTATATGTAGTGATAGTTACTTCTCTCTAAAATTCTGAACCTTTTCACAGATGATTTTGTGCTCTAAGTTAGACAAGCTCAATGGCATAATTAAGGTAAATGAAGAACAGAAGTTTTTAAAAAGAGATACTTACCTTTTTAATTCTTATCTCTCAGTTTTGGTATTGTTACATGCTTCAAGGATATTGTTACATGCTTCAAGGATGTAACATGTAGTGTTTCTAAATGTCTCCCAGAACATCTTTCATGTGGTAGTACTCAATAAATACTTGACAAAATATCCTATACGTTTATTACAAATGCTGGGTATTTAAATATTAAAAAATTCGGAGTGAGGGTGTGCATATTGCCATTCGTGTGAAAAATATGGTTCGGTATAAAGGAATTTTAGATTGCCTTGTTAAAAGGGATTGAAATTTGGCCACGTGTCCTTTTGTAGTGCTGCACTTATGTCAAAATTAACTATACTAAGCTATCCTGGAAATTTTATCTTAGTTTTCATTAAGAGTTGACATCTAATTTTAACTTTTAAAATTAAAAAAGGGCTATTTCCTCCTAACTTTGGGAGTCTATCTTGAAGAACATAAAAGTTTAATGAAACTGCCTTTCTCTTTTTTGGGGGGAAGTTGACAAATAAGAATAGTGAATTTAAAATGTTTAAGAAGTCTTTGAGTTATTGAGTTATTTTAGTTACCAGAATGATTAATGATTATTTTGCTTTGATAAGAAATGGTACTCTCAAAGTAAGATCCAGAGTTTTTGAATTGTTATTAAAAAACAGTAAATGTATATCTGTTGTGGTTATAATATCTTATGACTTCTTAGTATTATGGTTCTTGGATAGAAAATATTTATTGGGCCTGCTTTATATTAATCTTAAAAATACCAACTTCTTTATTTAAAAGATGCATATTATCACAGTCATTCTATAGAATAATTTTCACTTAACATCTTTAATGTAGAGAAGAAATAGATACTTAAGTTGCTTTTCTTGTGGGACAAAAGAAAAGAAATTCTGTAAGCAGGTTTTCCCTTCCTTAATTAGTGCTTCTTATTATTAACTGAGGATACAACTACCCTCAGAATATTTAACCTCAGAAATGAAACTTATAAGTGTTCTCTGAAATTTTTATTGAACTTATGTATAAGGTTCTGATCTTTAATTATGTTGTTTTCATTTTTTTCTGTTGATAATTCTCAAATTCTAATTTCCAGCAAGGAGGAGGAGCTTGACAATCAGGGGATTTAAAGAGATCTAACTGATTAGTCTGTTGTCCCCATTGATAGCTGCTGGCAAGTGAAATTTACCTGGTGGTATCAAGTCCCTCCTCCCCTTGTAACTGATTAGAACTGCTTAAAGTTGCTTGTTGGATTAATTGCAGTATAAATGTTAAGATTGCTTAATAAGATTTAGTAGTGGTCTTATGTTTATATTTCTTAAACAAAGAAATTAATTTTGATATTCTGTGCATCAATTTTTTAGACCTCCTTAGCTACGTGTTTTGCTCAAGAAACTTTTGGGAAACAGTACAAACAAACTATAGGACTGGATTTCTTTTTGAGAAGGATAACATTGCCAGGTAAGAGACTAAAAAGTCTTGACATAGAAGATTGTACAAATCTTACAATTAGTGGCACAAGGCAGAAATGTGCAAAGTAAATTTTGGGGCTCTTCTACATGAAAATGTATGTAACCAATAAATTTATCTTAGAGAGGTTAACTTTTATCACAATCTACTGTGAAGACATACCGTCCACGGGTATGAGAAAAAGCTTTTACACTCCCCCACCCCCTCACTGTTTTTGGCTACTGTACATTTTTCGAGAATAAACAATAGTTGCTTATAAAATTCTAAAAAGCTTTTCAAAAATTAAATGCCATGTATTTATCAACAGATATTATATTAACTAAATGTGAAAAGATTGGGAGGATTATTTTTTAAAATATTATTTTGTTTCACCTCTGCTTCAGTTTTTTGTTTAAATGTTGGAACAGAAGTATAATGTAGCTATGGAACTACTGTGCTCTAATATGTGAATGCTGTTTTATGCAAGGCAGCATGAAATTGCTGGCATTTAATAGACCACTAAAATTTAGGGTCCCTAGGCACTCATAAAAATACAGTTTGAGCATTCAAGATGTTTCAGTTCACCATGCAAAGAAACTATTTAGATGCCAGTTGCAGCACATTTTGGGGGAAATACAGGGAAATAATAACAACAAAAAAGAGTGGTTTATGTTTTAAGTTAGTTTCTGAACAATTGGGGCTTTAAAATGCTCTATCCATTCAATTTCAATGGTTAAATTATATGTTTAGAGTATTTTATTAAAGGCAGTTTATCTTGATTGACTTTAAAAGCTGTCCGTCCCTCTCCTCTATGAGGAAACACATTTGAATAAAACGGTTACAAAGGTAATGTAATGTCAGATTCATATACTGGAACGTGAGTGATGTAGTGGGAAGGAGTTTAATAAATTCCAATATTATTGAAATATGTTAAGCTCTGAAACACTCCATCTATCAGACAACTCCAAATGAAAGTTTTCGAGCAGCTAATGAAAACTCTTGGTAATTGGAGGTATTCTTCATATCTCATTAGTAATATACTCTGTTATATTTTGTGATTGCTTGTACTTGGCTACCAAAGAAAAATAGATTAGGAGATACAACATGACAAAAAAATTCCAATTTTTACATTAGTAAGTTATTGTTCAGCAAGAGGTTTAATGAGAAACATGTGTATTTTGTTTCATGTGTATTTTCTTTTAATGTATTCAAAACTGCAAATCTCATTTCAGTTTTATTCTCACCCTTACGGATAATCATTGCTACATTCAGAATATTTACAGTAGTTACTAGCAGAATACATGTACAAATCACATAATATATATGCTGAAAACTTATTTTTACAGTAATAATTTTTTTAGAGATGCAATTGTTACACACAGAGAGCCTGAAAGTAGTATTTAGTTATTAGCTGTTTTGTTTTGATGCTTAATTGGCAGAAGCACCAATTTTTTGTCTCATTGGTTTTCATTTTTCTTATTTTTTAGTTGAAAGGCTTAAATAAAGGAACAAACACCTACTCAAATATTAAAAACAAAGACTGGTTTTAGACATTTTATACATGTGATGTATGTGATGATTTCTGACCTGTTGCAGAGTACTACCAATTTTAAAATTTTGATTACTTCGTAAAAAAAAAAAAATTGAGATTCTCGAAATCCAAATTTACAGTATAATATTTTAGACTTAGTATTTAAGTTAAAAAAATGACATCAGGACATATATATTCTTAATGTACATTTTAATTTTTCTGATTAAGTTTTTATTTTGATGGGCAGAGTTCCAGGAAAAAAGTTGTATATTTTTTAAAAGCATTTGGTTTTATGCTACTTAATAGAGTCAAAATTATAGTCAAAATTTCAGAAGGAAAAAATTGTTTTAAGGTATCTTGTTTTTTATCTAATTAGTAGGTATATTAAGAAGTGAGGTGAATAAATTACAAGGTTTATAGTATATCCTTTATATCCTTTAATCCTAATTTTAATTCATTGTAAGTGTCAAATGTAGGATGATTAATATTGGTATCACTTGCTAAATAAAACATTACAGGCAGCATTATTGAATTTATAGTGAAGCAGCATAGTAGATGAATTTAGTATTTGTTAGTAGTCTTGTAAGTCTTCTGACCAGTCAGATTATTAGGGATGTAAACCTCTTGTCCATCTATTCACATTCTCTTCGTGCAGGTTTTCAAGGTCATTACTTTGCAAATACTCATCCATTTTAGTATATTTCATGATCCGGTATGCTGTATAGTCTGGCTGCAGCCACTGTGCAGATTTTACTGCTTAAAATAGTGTATCTGTTAGTCAGAGATTCTGCTGATAGAGCTTCTTAAGAGCCTTAGTCAAAATACTTTCAGGAAGCTTGTGGGTACAGTCCAGTAAACAGCGTTCTACTGTGAAAAGGATTTCTGAGTCTTTAGTACAAGAAGTGGGCAGACTTGTGTTTTTAGTTCCATCTTGACTATGCAGCACTTTAAGTAAGGTTAACCAAGGCACCAAGTGTACTTTTACAGGGTCACTGTTGAATCCTCTTGGTGGCTTTGATTCATACCAAAAGCAACTTACCTGTGTTTTGTCACCTCATTTATTTTATTTTTTCCTCTAGTTACATGCCATTTCTTACAGAGGAGCAGGAATTTTGTAGCATTTTGCATTTGGGATTAGATTTCTGACAATGTCTTTAATGTTCTTTATTAGACAGAAATTTGTATTAGATGGATTCTTGATTTAAAAATATTCATAGTATTGTTTATTTGAATATTCTTATATAGCTTTATAGGTATGTTATCTTGAAAACATATTAGGAGACTTCATATGTTTATGCCTATAAAAATTAAAATTAATATTGATTTGTATCATATCTTTTATGTGATTTTGTTCCTCAAATAGGGAATCCACATTTTATTTTTATTTTTATTTTTATGTGTTAATAAGCCTATATTTCAAATGTGGAAGTTAGAAAATATATTTCTAGATATATGAAACAGCATGAAATTAATATTATTTGTTGAAACTATAATGATAGTAATTTTTTTCTAGTATTGTATATTAGTGGATTATCAATAGTGCATAGCTGTCTTTATTTCTGAGTCACTAAAATTTATATATTTTTAAAAAACAAGCAAATAACAATAACAAGAGTGTTTATTGGGAAAGGTATGGATTTAAAAAGTACCCTTAACACATGAATATGAACTTCTTAGATGGGAGACAATTGAACAGATGATTTAAAGTCTTGAAATAATTGTAGTCAGAATTTGGAAACACATAATGAAGATCATGTTCTGAAAGTTATAGTTGCGGTGTTCACAATACCTAATTCAGGTAAGATCTGAGTATCAGAACTTAAAGAAAGAAAAGGAAAGAAAAAAGTTGGCTTGATGCAAAATTAAGTGATAGGGATTATTGGCCTTGAAGAAATGGGAATAAATACCTTTTAATAATTATTAAATTATTGCCTGAAATCTTACTCTATGAAGGTTAATATTGTTAAGCACCGTCAAATAGACAAATGACTGCAAAGAGTTGTGCAAGTAAAATGAATAGACTACTGCCCATCCAGGAAGGGCATCTGATACTATTTTATATACCTCTAATACGGTTAGCGCTTTCTCACCTGCTTAATTTGAGACGGCATTATAGGAGAATGATTTTAGCTTTGAATCTCAAAAAATTTAGGTTTTTAAGAAATTGGGTTTATACACGATGTTGGACAAATCTTAGTCTGTGACATTTTGATTTTCGTATTCACAGGGCTTTAAGAACATTCTGGTCATTACTCTGTGAGCGTTGAAAGTGTATGTCTGTGGGAATGATGACGGGTGATAAACTTCAGTAACTCTCATTAATGCTAATGGAAGTTCCTCATGGAAATCCTCTGCATGGTATATGGAACAGACCTATGTTTAAATAATGGAGAGATTGTAATACAAACCCACAAAAATTTAGAGTTAAGGGTAAAACTGTGCTGGTTAATCCGGTGTCTTACTTTCTTTTCAGTTGTGTAGTTAAATGATGTGATTAACGTTCTCTGATTTTTCTGTTTTACATTGGTTTATAAATTTATGTCTTTATAATTGTTTTTTGTTTTTCAAGTGAGATCATTTTTTCAGTTTCTAAGTTTTTATTTTGAATTTTTTTGATTTGCAAATCATTGAGAAACTGCTAATTGAGACTTTGGAGACAACTACATAATTTTATGAGAAAGTTTGAAATGTTAAACTAAAAAGCGTATCAGACATGCTCCTTGCCTCTTGTAGCTCATTGATTAGTTGCATTGATAAGAGAGAATGACTTATCTCAAATTTTTTTAACAACCAAATATGTTGCAAAATGCACAAAAGAGTTTTAAAGATTTCCTTTTAGTGTTTTAGAATGCTTTTATAATGCTTGTGTGAGGAAGAAGATTATTAATAGTTACATTATTTTATGAAGGCTTGGAAGCACATATAATTTGTTTCAAAGGAAATGCTTTGAACAGGTATGAATGCATCACAATATTTAGTGATATACTTGGTATGTCTCCTTCATTATTTCTGAACAGGGCTATCAAATGTGTTTGTATTTTATAGGTTACATTTGAAAACATGTACTTTTTAAATTATGTTTGCCATCACATATAATAGCTGACATTCAAATTTAAAAAAGATTCATTCATTTGAGTTGAAATTATGAGTGCATTTTTGTAGTCTGCTATTATTCTCTAAGTTTTAGAACCCATAGAGTTTAGAACCTACATCAAAATTCATACGTACAATTGGGTGGATGAATATATAAAACTTCAATTTTTATTTTTAAAGTGTATTTCTTACTCCACGCACATGTGCTTTATTATCGTAGTCTCTAAGAGAAAAAATTTAAGGCATTAAGTTTATAAGTTAAAGCTTACTTTATTTTCTTTTGTTTTGAAGGTGATTGTAAATGTGGTTCCATGGAAATGAAATGAAAGGATCAGTGTAGATTCCCTACTATGGTTTCTTTTGACATTATATTCACAATTCCAAACATCTGATCATATGAGCCTACAGAATAAAGGCAAATTGGGTTCAGAGTTTGTCATTGTGACTTAGTGTTCTGTGAAACTGTGTTCAGTTATTATATTGCTACTTAACTTTTTTTTTTTTTTGTATTCTTATTTTTACATTCTAGGAAACCTGAATGTTACTCTTCAAGTTTGGGATATAGGAGGGCAGACAATAGGAGGCAAAATGCTGGATAAATATATCTATGGAGCACAGGTATGACATGAATTCTATGATTATTCCAATATTGAAAATACTCCCCTTTAATAAGCACACATACTGATATACACACATACACACAGGAACACACACACATATGCACATTCTTTCTTACTTGGTTTTTATCTGATATGTAGAGAGACTTATTTTATATTTGTGATAATCCTTTGGTTTGATTCTTCTCAAATTATGTTTGGAATGATTTGGTGAATAAACTGGTGACACTAATTGGTATAAACTGAAAAACTCTTAACAGCATTCATATGCTACTTTATTACTAGATATTATTGTTAGCAATTGAATAAGTGCAGCGATAAATGATATTTTGATATTTGTTAGCTGATTTGGTTGTAGTGACTATTTTCATATAAACTGAGTGAAAAGAAAAAATTTAATTTTATTTTAAGTTGCAAAGATAAAAAGCATATCTATATGTCTGTATTTTTGTGCTATAAATTCTAAATATTTATCATTTTTCAGATTTGATAGATATATCAATAGTTTGTATCAAACAACTAAGTATGACTATATATATGAAGCACTTATAATAATTTAATATGATGATGTATTTTCAGAAGAAAATCTATGTAGAACAAGAAAAATCACTTGAATAATTACATAAAAATTCTTTAGCAACATGATGTTACATGCACATAATTTTTGAGTTTTTAAATGAAAGTATTATACACATAGAAAATATGCATAGTTGTAATATACTTTAAAAAGTTAATTATTTCTCTGAACATGTTCAGTGAAGAATAATTGTCTTTTTAATGCTTTGGACTTAATGACAGAGACTTTGGAAATATTGTAATGCCATTGAATGTAATCATCTGATGACATAGAGTACGTCGCATATAGCTGAATATGGAGTACATGGTGCTTATGAGGCTCTGTATATAATACTCTTTGATATGCTATTTCTTTATTTTTGCTTTTTCTTCCACTTTTAATTAGTATGTATCTTCACATCATCATGAGACACTGTAAGGATAATACTCCAAAATCTTCATTGTTGGAATTTGATATTTTAAGTGACAGAAGCATAACTTGGTGACATGGAGTTATGTTGCTCATAAGAAATGAATCTGTAGGATAAAGACAGAGAATGTTAAGCACTTTGCTGTACAAAGTTTGGTTCTTCTCAAATACCACTGCCTTAACTTTAGGTGGAAACTAGATTCTGACTTATTTTGTAAAATGTGCAGAGAAGGATAAATGAGGCTAATATGGTTCTGAATCATGTGTAAAGGCCCTAGAGTTTTGTTTTTTTGAATTATTGATATGTAGATTTGGCTCTTACAACTCTTCCTTCTTTGTCTTCTCTTTTACATTATTGTCTCCTACAAAATCTTTCTGTTCATGTTTAACATTTTCATCTGTGATCAAAGGACTTGATATTTTGTGCATGTCATTTTTCTCTTAAAAAGTACATTTCAGATTTTTGTGTCTGGCTTTTTTGTTATTGTTTAATCTTTTCTGTTTTAAACTCATTAGGTTTAAAGTGGTTACTAATCTAAAGAAAACTTATTGGACGGAGATTGGTGGGAAGCCACAGTCCTTGTTTCACTCATGTGGTTGAAAAAATGGGATTTGAAAATAACACTCTTTTCTCTCTGCTTCATAAAATGTATCTTCAAGGCCATGTATAAGATTTTAAAAAGATGAAAAATTAGATTGGCCCAGCTTTTAATGATGTTTGACTCTTGGTGTCAAATAGAATAGCCTTTTATGATTTATAACTAGAGTTAGTGGAGAACAGGAGGACTTTATGCATCTCAGGGTAAATAATAATATAAAATTCAATTAATATGTATTTCTTCACTTAAAAATTAGGGGAATATAATGCCCATTAATTAGATTCTGTTAATTCCACCTTATTACAAATCATTTAAAAATTTATTATTTAATTTATTAAAATTATTTAAAATGTCTTACTATTATATAAAAATTAATATTGATGTGAAAATCACATCATATAAAATTAATCATTCCAAACTGTATCATCAGTGGCATTTAGTATAGTCACAATATTGTGTAATCATCTCCTTAAATCAATGGAAAAATTTGTAGAAATCTGAAGAATTTTTATCTTTTCCAAGAGTAGTTAAGTTTAGTAACATGTCTCTATTCTCTTCTAAGTTTATTTCTTAGGAGAAAGTAAATGTTACATTCCTTCTTAGAACTTGTCATATAAGGTTTCTATCTTGAAGGTACATGTTGACTTTTTTCTCTTTTGCTGATACTTTATATTGTTTACACTTATGTGATTTCTGCGACTGTTACAAGCATATACTGTGTTTTTATTCAACAATAGGGTAGTACAGTATTTCTGAGAAATTCATGAACATTTTCATGAATATATCCCAGGAAACTGGGAATTCTGAGACGATGAAATGAATTATCATAAATTTATGCTAATATAATAACTTTTTTCTGCTTTCCAGGATTCCAAATTAAATGTTATATAAAGTACGTGAAGTACATTACTAGTAGTCTGTTTGTTAAAATGTATTTAATTATATATCCAGGCCACAGAAACTCTGACTCATTATTTACTACATAAATTAGGGAAAATGTTACTTTTCAAAAACAATACTTTCAAAACATTCTAATAGTATTTTAATATACTAAATAACTTTATATTATATAGTCACATAATTATTCTTCAAAGTAGATCTATATTGCTTCTAGAATTGCAGATGCTTTATTTATATTGCCTATCTTATGAATACTTTGGTTTTTGGTACCCATGCTATTGGACAGAAATCTTTCACAAATAATGTTTAGACAAGCTGTTTTGAGGACATCGGTTTAATGTGTTATTTAGGATTTTGTTTTAGGATCTCTAATTTATAATTACATATAGAAAGAATTGTATGTATCTGTGCTATTAAACTGTGGAATCCATTTTTTTAAAGCATTTATTAACATCCAGAAAGAAGCTTGTTTGTAGGCTGCAAGTTAACTTGGATCCAAATAAAACTGATTATTTTACCCTCTTTACTCCCTCCCCACCCTTGGTTAGTGTTAAACTTTAGCAATAGTCTATTGAAAGTGTTGGGCGAAACCAAATTGAATTGACACCCAAAAAAGAAATTAGTGAGGTATTTTGACAAGAACTAGTTCTAAGAATTGAAATATATCCCAGTTAAATTCCCAGATTTAAATTAACTTAAAAATTTCTAGGAGTCTTTAGAAAGATGTTATAGGCTATTTTTCATAGTGGTTAGAAGCAAACACACAGTACATAGTGTTTAGAGCCCTGTAACCTGTGGCTAACAGAGGCTAATAACAAACCTCAGAAAAGGACTGGATGTTTCATTTTTTGTAGCTCTTTCTGCTCTGGAATCTAAGTAGTTTGCAAACACTGCCCCACTGAGCACAACTCAATGAAGTGTAGTATTTGTGAGGTAGAACACAACTACTGTTGTGTGCTAGTTCCCCACATAGATGAGCCTGCCTGTTAATTATCAGCAAAAGGGTTTGGTGCTTAAGGGATGACTGGGGAGAGAACACATTTCAAAATGGGACTCCCTGAGAGCCATTGTTTTACTATGAACTTTTGGTGCATATTTGCCAACATATAACTGGATTATGTTTATCGGCCTCTTTTGCATTAGTGTTTCTTACAGGTTGCACTTTTATACAGCAAGGTATATGTTGTTATGGATATTGCATAATCTATATGATTCAATTCATTTCTATATGTAACTACAAACTAGATTATTTTGCAGATCAGGGGAAAAAATAATCCACATTTTGGGACTGGGGGAACTTTTCATTTTTGAGAAGGATAAATAGCATATGTACTGTGTCTAGTGCCTGTTAAATTATAGAACTTAATCTATGCAGTACCTTACAAGACTGTTAAATGTTGTCACCAGTGTTTATTCCTTAAAAACTCTTGCCAATTATTACTTTGAAAATGGTATCCATGTGATTTACCGACTTATCATTCTTATAACATATGGTGATAAGTGAAGCAGATGAAAAGAAAGTACTGCATAAGCTAACCTTACATAATATTTACTAACAGTATTGAAGTTTACAAAGAGAAGGGGTGGTAGTATCTTCTTGGAATTGAAAGTGGCAGTGGGGCGGAGGGGAAGGGCAGTTAAAGCATAAAAAATGGAGGAAATTTTTGTTGAAGATTTTTTTAAACTTGAAATCTAATTTCCAAAGGTCATGTAATGGTTTGGGAAGAGAAGCAGTTGAAGGATAAATTGGGAAGAGGAAGCACAAGGTGGTGTGAGGATGAAGACATAGGAGAAAGATAAACAGCAGATAAATGGGTGATAACAGAAGGTATCTGGGACATGAGACATGGTGATAGGTTTAGATGACCACAAGTTTGCCAAGGAAATTAGATCCAGTGGTCCCCCAGTAGATTGTTCACAGACTTCGGTTGAGGCCAAGGTATGGTTTTTCTGAGAGACTTGTGCTTTCTTATGGCTGGGAATATTCTGATAGTTTTCTGGAGGGAGTCAGAAGAGTTCTGGATTGATTGATGTGGTGAGAGGTGTAGGGATTTGAGGGTCCTTATATTACAGGCTTCCAAAGAGGTTAAGTACTTAGAAGTCTGGCCTTTTTGTGCTGAGACCGGTGGGTAGAGGCCCTAGAAGCCAATAGTTTTGGTAATATGTGTCTTTCAAAAATTGGTTCCTTTTGTTTATATTATCAAATTTGTGGCTATAGAGTTGTTCATATTACTGTCCTTTTAATGTTTATGGGATCAGTAATGATGACCATTCATTTCATTGGTAATATGTGTCTTCCCCCAGCCCCACCCCCAGCCTTTTTTTTTTTTTTTTGTTAGCTTGGCTAGAGGTTTGTCTATTTTATTGATCTTTCTAAAGAACCAACTTTTGGTTTTATTAATTTTCTTTATTGTTTTCATCTTTTCAATTTCAATGACTTCTGCTCTAATTTTTATTATTATTTTCTTCTGCTTGCTTTAGGCTGAAATTGCTCTTCTTTTTTTAGTTTCCTATAGTGGAAGCTTAGATTAATGATCTTTCTTCTTTTCTACTATATGCATTCAATGCTAAACATTTTCCTGTAATTCCTGCTTTTGCTGCATCCCACAAGTTTTGGTAGATTGTATTTTTATTAGTTCAAAATATTTAAAAATTAATCTGGAGACTTCTTTGATTCATGTGCTATTTAGAAATATGTTGTTTAATCTCCAAATATTTTGAGTTCTTCAAGCTATCTTGTTATTGATTTCTAGTTTAATTCCACTGTAGTTTGAAGACATACTTTGCACAATGTTTAGTCTTATACATTTGTTAAGGTATGTTTTATGGCCCAGAATATAGTTTATCTTGGTGAATGTTCCATGAGAGCTTGAGAAGAGTCTATATTCTGATGTGGTTGGATTGAATATTCTATAAATGTCAATTAGATGAAGTTGATTGTTAGTGCTATTTAGGTCAACTATGTCCTTACTGATTTTCCATTTGCATGATGTGTCAATTAATGAAAAAAGGGTGTATATCCAGCTATAATAGTGGATCTGTGGATTTGGAACTCCTTGTAGTTCTGTCAGTTTTGACCTCATGTAACTTGATGCTCTGTTGTTATGTGCATATACATAGAGGATCATTATATCTTCTTGGACAACTGACCTCTTTATTGTTATGCCAGTCTTTATACTTGATCATTTTCTTTATTCTGAAGTCTGCTTTGTCTGAAATTAATATGGCTACTCTAGGTTTCTTTTCGTTAATGTTTTCATGCTATTTTTTTTTTATCCCTTTACTTACAACCTGTCTATGTTTTCATATTTAAAGTGAGTTTTCTGTAGGCAACATATGGTTGAGACTTATTTCTCTCAAACATTCTTACAATCCCTGTCTTTTAATTGGTACATTTAGACCATTCACATTCAAAGTAGTTATTAGTTAATATCTATCACGTTTGTTTTCTGGTTTTTTGCATGTGTTCTTCATTTTTATCCCCCCTCTTTTTCTGCCTTCTCTGTTTTATTTGAGTATTTTATCTCCTCTCTTAACATAGCAGTTATCCTTCTTTATAATTGTTTTTAGTGGTTATCTAAGAGTTTGCAATATAAATTTTTAACTAATCTAAGTCCACCTTTGAATAAGCCTATATTGCTTCACATGTAGTGCAGATAGCTCAGAATATTCTTAATTCATCCTTCCTGTCCCTTACGACACTGCTGTCATTCATATCACTTATCTATATGCTGTAATCATCCAATGCATTGTTGCTATTATTTCTTTAAACAGTTGTATTTTAGATCAATTAACAATAAGAAAAAAAATGATTTTATTTTACTCTCATTTATTCCTTCTCCAATGTTCTGTCTTTTTACATTCTGTATGCTTCTATGTTTTTATTTTATTGTTAATTGACAATTTATAATTGTATGTATTTATGGGATACAAAGTGAAGTTATGATTTATGAATTCAATGTGGAATAATTAATTTAGGCTAATTTACATACCCATTACCTCAAACATTTTTTTGTGTGTTGAGAACATTCGAAATTCACTCTTTTAGCAATTTGGAAATGTACTTTGTGCCATTATTAACTATATTCACCATGTTCTCCAATAGATATAAAAAAAACAAAAAACCTTTATTTCTCTGTCTTAGATTTTGTACCCTTTGACTGTTATCTCCCCATCCCCGTCTCCCTCCTCCAGTCTCTGTAACCACCATTCTACTCTATGCTTCTATGAGTTTGATTGCTTTAGATTCCATTTGTATGTGAGAACATATGGTATTTGTCTCTCAGTGCCTATTTCGCTTAGTATAATGTTCCCAAATTCCATCCATGTTGTCACAAATGACAGAATTTCCCTTTTGTAAGGCTGAAAACATTCCTTCGTGTGTATATACCACGTTTTCTTTATCTGTTCATCCATTATAATAGACACCTAGATTGATTCCATAACTTGGCTATTGTGAACAGTGCTACAGTAAACTGGGAGGGCAGACATCTCTTCAACAAACGGATTTCAGATCTTTTGGGTGAATACCCAGAAGTGGGATTGTTGGATCATATGGTAATTCTATTTTTAGTTTTTTAAGGAACCTCCATACAGTTTCCCTTAATGTACTAATTTATGTTTTGTCCAATAGCGTATAAGCCTTCCCTGTTCTTCACATTGCGGCCAGTGTTTATCTTTTATCTTTTTGATGATGGTCATTCTGAAAGGTGTGAGAAGATATCTCATTGTGGTTTTAATTTGCATTTCTCTGATGATTAATGATATTGAGCATTTTTTCATGTATCTGTTGGCTGTTTGTATGTCTTCTGAGAAATGTCTGTTCAGGTTTCTTGCCCATTTTTAAATTGGATTTTTTGTTTTCTAGCTATTGAGTTGTTTGAGTTCCATGTATATTTTTGATATTAATCCCTTACTGGATGTATGGCTTGAAAATATTTTCTCCCAATCCTTAGGTTATCTTTGTACACTGTTAATTGTTTCCTTTGCTGTATAGAAGCTTTTTAGTTTTTTGCAATCCCATTTGTTATTTTTGCTTTTGTTGCCTATGCTTTTGAGGTCAAATCCAAAAAATTATTGCATGGACCAATGTTGTTTGGTTTTTCCCCTATGTTTTCTTCTAGTGGTTTTACATTTTTTGGTCTTACGTTTAAGTCTTTAATCCATTTTGAGATGATATTTGTATATGACATGAGATAGGGGTCCATTTTTTTCCTTCTATATGTGGATATTTAGTTTTCCCAAAAACATTTATGGAACAGACTATCCTTTCCCATTGTGTATTCCAGGCACCTTTGTCAAAAATCTATTGACTGTACATGTTGGTTGATGTGTCATGTATTCAGGGCACCTTTGTCAAAAATCTGTTGACTGTACATGTTGGTTGATGTGTCTGTTTTTTTGCTAGTACCATGCTGTTATAGTTACTATAGCTTTGTAGTATAGTTTGAAACCAGGTAGTGTGATCCCTCAGCTTTGTTTTTTTGTTTTATTTTTTGCTCATGTTTGCTTTGGTTATTGGATTTTTCTTCTTATGTACAACTTAGTTTCTGACCCATATCATTTTCCTTTTCTCTGAAGAACCTCTTTTACTATTAATTATTTCTTCTAGAGCAGGTTTGCTGGTGATAAATTCCTTCAATTTTTGTTTTTTACGGGAGTCTTTATTTCTCCTTTACTTCTGATAGTTTTGCTGGATATAGCATTCTAGGTAAGGTTTTTTCTTTCTGTCAACACTTTGTTATTTCACTTCATCCTCTTCTTATTTGCATGGTTTCTGATGAGAAATTTTTTGTAATTCTTATCCTTGTTCATTTATAGATAAGGTGTTTTTTTCCTCTCCTTTGGTTTCTTTCAAGATGTTTTATTTGTCTTGTCTTTTGTGCAGTTTGAATATGCAAAAGGTATAGAAATTTTGGTATTTATCCTAGTTGATATTCTCCGAAATTCTTGGATATGTGGCTTGGTGTCTGTAATTAATTTTGGTAATTTCTTGGCAAATAGTACTACAGATATTTCTTAAGCTGGATTTTCTCTTCTTCTGGTATTCCGATTATTCTTATGATATTCCATTTAGGATTAGGATTATTCCAATTTTATTTGATGTCCTATTCAGTTTTATTCATTTTTTTTTTTTAACGTTTTAGTTTTGGAAGTTTTTATTGTCCTATCTTTAAGCCCACTGATTCTTTTCTAGGCTGTGTCCAATGACATTCCTTATTTCTGTTATAATGTTTTTGATATTTACCATTCCCTTTTTATTATTCCTTAGTGTTTCCATCTCTCTGCTTACATTACCCACCTATTGGTTGTATGTTGTCTACCTTTTCATTTAGAACCCTTAACATATTAATCATAGTTATTTTAAATTGCTTGTCTAGTAATTGTAGTCTGTATCATATCTGAGTCTGATTGTGATACTGGCTTTTTCTCTTCAAACTGTCTCTTGGAATGCTTCATAATCTTATACTGAAAGCTGGACATGATGTGTTGAATAATAAGAATTCACATAAATAGGCCTGGAATGTGAAGTTTTATGTTGATTTGGCCAGAACTAGGCTGCATTTAATGTTTACTGTAGCCGTAGGTGCCAACAGGTATCAGATTCCTCTAGTGTTCTTGATGTTTTCTCCTAGTCCTTTTTGGATATCTTAAAGAACTCCTTCATAGCTGAAGTTTGTGTCTTGCAGCTCTTTCAGCTATAATCCACTGCTATTATACTGGTAACCTGTTGGCGTTATGGTAAAGTATGGGGGAAGGTAAACACTCTATATTCTTATGATAAAATCTCAGTCTTTTAGTGGACCTTTGTCTCTGGGCTTTGACTTCACAAGTGTTTCTTTGCTCCTCCCACTTAGATGAGACAAAATGGCTAGAGGGGGCCATTTTACCCCATACCATAAAAGGCTCTGATTAAGCTTTTTCTTTTGGAGAGTATGCCTTTTTATGGATAATGCTATGGGTATATTTCACAATGGTTACCTTCTTCTTCTTCATGCCAGAGTCATGAGGGATCTTTCTTGGTCCTTTACCATGGGATATGGTGGGGTTTCTGGAGGTAAAACCCATAAAGGTGTGGGGTTGCCCTGAAGACTGTGGGGCCCCTAGGAATTTCTCACTCTTAAGCTAGACCATAGTCAGCCTCCAGCAATTGGTCAAAATTACCATTTAGATGTTCCTATCATTTACTACCTCTAGTGGCTGCTGCTCCAGGTAAAAAGATCTTGGCTGTAACTCTCTGAATTTGCCTATCTCTCCAGATTTCAGGGTGCCCTGAATTTGCCCTGCAATCTCAGTTCTCTGCTGAGTCCAAGAAAAGTCCTTCATTTTCAGTTTATTCAGACTTTTTCTTATTGTAAGGACAAGGCTGATGACTTGCAAGCTTTCAGCAGTCAAAGCTGAAACCGAAAGTCCTGAAATTCCTTTTATATTTTAATATTTTTGGTTTTCTCATTTTCCTTCTCAGATTTTCACCACAGTGGTAAAGATCAAAACTGGTACTATTTGTGATGGTAATAGTAAGAGCAAAGACAAAATAATAGTTTTTACATTAAATAGTACTGAGAATATAAACACAGAGATGTTTGGGTTAGTGGATAGCTAGATGAGTGAATAGGAGTTTCTCCTTCTATCTTTTTTATGAATCCTTCAAGATTCATAGGAATCACTGACTGAAAAATATTGGGACACATTGGTCTAGATCAGGGATTGGCAGATTTTTTCCTAAAAAGAGCTAGATAGCAAATATTTTAAGCTTTGCAGGCCATACTATCTCTGTTGCAACTACTCAACTCTGCAGTTGTAGCACAAAAGCAGCCATTGATAATACTTAAACAAATGAGTGTGACCATGTTTCAATAAAAGTTTATCTACAAATAAAAGCCGTGTGAGCCAGATTTGACCTGTGACCATATTTTACCAACCTGTGGTCTAGATCAGTAGTTTTTAATTTGTTTCATATCTTTGGTCTAGTACTGATTATCAATAGATGGTGGCCATGTTTTATTTGCATATGGTTTCTCATATTTAGATATTATTCTATGTTGGGATGAAGATTTTTATATGTTAATCAGCAGGGTTCTAAAAATTAAGGTTTAAGAATCATAGGTCTAGGCTCTATGTATGAGTTTAAAGCCTATCTCAAAGTTGCCATGAATATGTAATTCTCATTCACTCGGAATAATAACAGCAAAAAAAATCCCCTGCAATTGTTTATATGTTAATTTAAAAATAAGTCCATTTTTATTATTTCATTTTACCACATAGGCATGTCCATTATTTTGAAAGTGAAATAACAGGAGCATTGCCCAAGATTAGTAGACGGTGGGGCCAGGACTGGCATCCAATAGTGACCTGAATTCCAGGGTAGGGCTCTTTTCAGCAAATAATATATGGTATCAATCATGGCAACTGGAGGTGGGGTCAATAGATTGAAGGTTAGCCTTTTTCAGAGGGCAGTTTTGGGGCTTTATTCTTAATAAAAAAAGTGAGGTTATTCTCATTATTTTAGGTAATTCTGCATTGGACAGTATTTCAAAGCATGATGGGAGACAGAAATATTATTAATAATAGATGTCCAAGTTACCAAAATGAACTTGACAAGTGATTTTGCATAAAAATAATCATAAGTTATATTAAAACAAAGATATGTTCAAAATATAGCATTTACCAATTATTTTACTATATATTTCTGTTATCTATGCTCTTGAGGTTTTTTAACATGTATATCTGTATGGTAGAAATGTTACATAGTGGTGTCTTAACCAACTCCATATTCAATGATGTCACACTGATAGCTTAAAAATGCCACAGGGGAGTATTTAAACCATGCAGATTGGCAAATGTAACAGATAATACTCACCCCATCCCAATGTGCCCTGAACCCCAAGCCAGTCAATTAATGTTTACTGGCATATCACTGACCATGACTGTGGTCTTAAAAATACTTGTCTGGTTTTGCTACAAGACTGTGAGTTCCTTGAGCTTTGGAACTTATATCCCTAGCATCCAGCACAATGCTTGGAGTATAGTTGACAGACAAATGTTTTTATTCATTTAGCCCTTGATTGAAATCCTGGCTTCATCACTTAACCTATTTGTGTGACCTTGGTTATTTTAACCTCTGTTTATTAGTAAAATGGGAATAATAATACCAGCTTTTCATGATTGTTGTAAGCATTAATGAAAAGACCTAGACATGACTCTTGTACATAGTAAATGCAAAAAAGTAGTTGATTTTTATTTTTATAACCTGAGAAGTAGACATAAATGCCATTAAGGTCCAGACTTACATGTAGAGCTTTGTATTAAGCGTTTGACTACAAACTGGATGAGACTCAAGAATGTGGTACTGTTATTTTTGTGTGTGTATATACTTCTCATCCTTCCCATACAAAATAGTGGGATAAATTAAAAGGAGTATGATATGTAAGAGGCAGGAAGCAATCTCTGGGTTATATTTGGCTTTGCTCAGACTCTGTTACAGTATTATGTCCAGTTTTACATTGCTCATTTTAAAGATGTCAAAAAACTATATGTAGTGTGTCCTGGGAAGAATCAACAACTATGATTAAAGGGACAGAAAATAGGCCCTTTGAGGAAAGCATAAGGAACTGAGTTTGTTTACTCTGGAAAGGAGATGGTAAAGGAGTTACTTAACTATCTTCAAGTATATGAAGGGTTATTATAAGAAAGATACTCTCAAGTTGTTCTCCAAATGCACAGAGGACTAAAAGAGGAAATTGACATTTCATTTAAAGAAAACTGTGTTAAACACTAAAATTGACTATCAAGGGATGTCATGGAATCTCCATTTTTGAAAATATTTAAAAAGAATAGCAGCAGATGGTTATTTACTGAAAAGTTTAAGTGTTTGACCTCATGAAAGTGAGAGGCAGGATTGTAAGCCTTTCAGCCTTTTCAACTTATGTGATATGATTTTCTTATATTTACTGTAACTTACCAAACATATTCCAGATATCTTATTGGGAAACCACTTATAATTTTGATAAAATTATATTTCAGCTTGCATTGCATCCTAATTGCTGGATTTATCTTGAAGAAAAACTTTTAGTATTATTTATCTGCTAGTAACTAAATTGAAGTCAATTTGTATATATAAAATACTCAATTTATAATTTTATTCTCAATTTGACATATCTGAAGCATTACTTAGGAGTATTCTTTTTTTTTTTTTTTCCAAGTAGCACTTTACAAATATTCTGTAATTCTTTTGTGACAGGGAGTCCTCTTGGTATATGATATTACAAATCATCAAAGCTTTGATAATTTAGAAGATTGGTATACTGTGGTGAAGAAAGTGAGTGAGGAGTCAGAAGCTCAGCCTCTGGTTGCCTTGGTTGGAAATAAAAGTAAGTTGTTCCTGCTTATTTTTGTATAGTAAAATTTATTTGCTGTTACAGACCGAGTGTTTGTGTCCTCCTACCTCCCTGATTCATAAGCTGAAGACCCAATCCTTAATGTGATGGTATTTAGAGGTGGAGCCTTTATGGGGTATTAGGTCATGAGAGCAGAGCCCCCATGGATAGAGGGTAAGAAGAGACATGAGAGAGATAATGTCTCTGTGTGCCATGTGAAAGTATGGCAAGAAGGTGGCCATCTGTAAACCAGGAAGAGTGCCCTCACTAGATGCTGAATCTGCCTGCACCTTGATCTTGAATTTCCCAGTCTTCAGAGCTGTGAGAAATAATGTTTGTTTTTTAGGCTACCAGAACTTAGAACTCACTGAGACATTTTTACCTATCCTGTAGTTTTTATTCCTGAAAAAAAGGTTTTATATTTGAAAACAGTATTTCTGGAGTGAGCAAATTGAATAGAAAATTCCTAAGGGTGTATATGATCTTTTCGATAACTCTTTTGATGCGTGATCTATCATAACTGCTCTGCTGCTTTGGCCAATTCCTGTAAAGGTAAATTTGGTTCTGGAAGTATGTGTTTTGGCTTCCTGTGGTCTAAGGAAGCAGCATGGACTATTAAGCACAGCAACACAGCTGCACATTTTATGATATTATATTGCAATTTCAGCTGTGTCCCAGAGGTGTTGAGAGATATATTTCATTAAATGATCCCCTATTTTAGGGAAAGAAGTGGTATCTACATGGAATTTTATAAGCATCGTGCCTTGCTCCCATCTCTTATAAACTTCCTTTTCTGAAATTTTGGGGTTTGTTCTGAATATAGATAATTCTTTTTGAGAAAGAGTGTACTATATTAGGGAGAGGAGCAGTTCTTGGTAAAAATTATAGATAAGTAATTTTTGAGATCTGTCTCGTGTGCTATGATATATAGAATATAAAAATCATAAAACTGAATACAGTACATGACTGGTATTTGGTTCATAGCTCTGCAATGCAGTAACTTGGAAAAGGAGACATTAAAAGGGTTTTCAGATACAGTCATGTGCCACATAACAGTGGGGATATGTTCTGAGAAATGCGTTCGTAGGCAGTTTTGTTGTGTGCTAACACCATGGAGTGTACTTACACAAAGCTAGATGGTACAGCCTACTATACACCTAAACTATATGGTATAGCCTGTTGATCCTAGGCTATGAACCTGTACAGCATGTTACTGTCCTGAATACAGTAGGCAATTGTAACACAATGGCAAGTATTTGTATATCTAAAGATAGAAAATATGTAGTAAAAATGCAGTATAAAAGCTCCATTGTAATTTTATGGGATCACCATCATATAATGCCAGTCCATTGCTGATGGAAACATCATTATGTGGTGCATGACTGTATATGCAATATTGTGATATAACCTGATCTACAACTTATTCAAGGTCAGAAAAAGAGAAAATGAATTCAAATTATACCATGGAGGATTCAGATCAGGAACTATTTCCTGACTACAAGCGCCGTTAAATAAATACTTACTTATACTACCATGAGAATTATCTTCTCCAAAGGTCTTTAAAAATATAGTACATTTTTTCCTCTATAATTGTTTAGAAAATAGTGCTTCCTGAAGGACCAAACCCAGATTTCTTCATTATGTAGTTTTGTGCACTGAGATGAGCATTTAATAAATCCAAGCCTTAATTTAAAACCATTGTGAAACAGGTGAAAATGTCATTTCTCTGAAGAGTGAAAAATACAGACATTGTCATGCGCTCTAGAAAACAGTATTACAACATCACAAAATGGCATGGCTTGGGTAGAAATTCTAGTTTGCTTTTTTTAAAGCTTTAGTTAAATTTTGCTCATCTGTTTTATAAATAATTCTTTTTAATCGAGTGAATCACATGATTTTAATTTCACTGAAAATCCTGTTTTACAAATTGTAAGTTTTGATGAACTTAAGTTCTATTTCTGAGTGCAGCTTTTCATTTTAGGAGATCATTTCTTTGTTGGTTGTCATATAAAGGATTGGCTTAGATTATGGTTGAATTTGTGCTTTATTGGAGATTTCCCATCACCTTATGGGGAATTATAGAGTAGAGGAAGGAGAGAGGGTTTGGGATTTATTTTCATTTCTTTCAGGATGTGTTCTAATCACCATTTGGGATAAAGGTATAGTGGTATAGAATTATATACATTATGTTATATATTTATGCTATCCTGTGAGGCATCTACCATTGGTCACTGTCAAAGATAGGGTATCAGACTAGATGGGCTGTTGGACTGGGCCGGTGTTGCCCTGCTTAAATTTTAAAAACAACTATTTATATAAGTTATTTGAATTTATGGAAAAAATTAATACACATTTGAAATTTAATAGCTTAAAAGTCAAGAGTTTTTTCACTTTTGACTTAGCTATAACCCCTTTCTTGTATGTATTTATAATACTCTCTTTCAGAATGAGATCATGTAACAGAATATGGAGTCACGCAGAATGTTGTATGTAAAAGGAAGAGATAGATGAATATTTTCATGGATATTATTTATTGCATAATATGTCATTGGCCCAATTTCATGTGATCACGTAATGAAAGATCCTTCTGTGGTTAAGCCTATTAGGAGTTTAACTCTGAGTCTCCTGAATATTTTATGATTTCTGTTTTCAAATTGATGTTACATCCTGAAAGAAATGAAAATAAATCCCAACCCCTCTCTCCCTCCTCTACTCCTCGTAGTAAATGGGGATATAATTATATTAAAAAGCAATAAAATTTACAGACACTTTTCACATTGGTTAAAGGCAAAGCAGAAGACACATGGAAAGACATCTGAAACTGGATTACTATGCTCATTATCTAAACATGAGATTTAGAGGGGACAAATATCCAAACTATATCAATGTATTAAGTTAGCCATTGTTAATTTGCTCAAAGGTTGAGCCAAAAGAGTCCTTAAGGAATGATTGGGAACTGCCAACCTAGGTCTCGAATTTATTTATTTTTTTGTCTGCTATCTTCAAGTTTTTTAAAAATTTGACTGCCTTTCTTTTGCTCTGTCTGGTTGTTGAGATTAATCAATACAGTTATGGATGTTAGCAGTAAGGCTGACTAAAAATGCCTGGCACTTGTTCCTCCCACAAGAAAGGACCAAGGCAGTGAATAAACAGCTAAGATTTGATTAGAGTGTCAAAGGGTAAGTGCTAGAGTTCAGCAGGGGAATGAAGAAACTCCTTTGGTGATTGGTAGCACAGGAGGGCAGCATGAAGGCCCTCAGCCTCTGCAGCCTCTTTTCCTCTGTCTGGATCAGATGGGCCCTGAGACAGGAAAAAAGATAAGCAGAAGAACTTCCCCAGCCCACATCGCCACTGCAAATACTTACAGTCCTTACTATAGGAGAATCCCGCAGCCCTTGCAATCCCTGAGCTGCCAGGAATTCATGCAGCTGCATTGCTCTGGATTAGGAACATAAGGTGTGTACTCCCCACCCCCTAACCACCGTCTGGGAGCCAAGCTGCTGCAGTATGGTACCATCTTGAGGCCAGAGCCACCTCTGGAGTGTCCCTTCCTCTGGGGGTCAGTAGCCACTGCACCTCTCCAGCACTTGAGGCTCCATATGCATTCCAGCAACCTCACATATATGGCTGCACACCACAGTCTGAGCTGATTGGAGTCTGAGCTGATGATTGACTGTGACTTTGGTCTTATGCAGCAGGGAAACTGACCCCCTCTGCTTGCACTTCAAGCTAGGGGAACAGTATGGCAGTCCTGTCCAGGGTGAACCCACCTTTGAGCCAGCCAAACAATTACATACCCTCTCCCAAGCAGGAAAGTTTTCTGAGCTACTGAGCAGCTAACACCCTCAGGCTGGTGGAGTGGTTACACATTTGCCCCCAGAGCCTGAGAAACAGCCCTGTGGCACTCCCACCCATGGACATGGCCATGACCTGCCCAAAGGCCTCTCACCCACAATCAGGCCATGAGAAATAGCTTCATGGGCCATCCCTGGCAGACATTCTTCCAGGCTGGCTGAGCAGCCATATCCCCAAGAAACAGCACTGCAGGCTGTCCCTGGCAAATATAGTCCCAGACTGGCTGAGCAGCTGTGCACCCTTTTTCCGGTCCTGAGAAACTACCTTGCAGGTTGCCCATGGCAGTTATGCTCCCAGGCCAGCCAAGCAGTCTTGAGCAGACAACTCTGACCTGAGAAACAGCCCTGAGGGCCACCCCTATCAGACATGCACCCAGCCAGCTGAGAAACCACACAGCCATATCCTGGGCCTTAGAAACAGCCCCACAGGTTGCCCCTAGCAGGCAAGGCCAAGCAGCCGTGGAGCCATGTGCCCATGCCTCAAGCCAGAGTAACAGCCACATGGCTCCAACCCCTAGTGAGCCAGACCCCAAGTTGGCTGACCTACCGTGTCCACACATGCACCCCTGAGCTGAGAAACAGCCCAGCAAGCCCATCCCTAACCAAACTGCACCATGACCATAAACTCTCTTAGCCTAAGACACTGAGTTACTTGCAGATGTCACTAGCATGTATTACAATTGAAGAAACTACATAGAGACTACACTACTGTGCCTACCTAGAACCAAAGCTAATACACCCTGCTGAAACAGCCCTGGGTGCCACCCCTATCAGACATGCACTCAGGCCTTATTATATATGAATAGGTCTTTCCCTGCAAAACCTACTCCATAAAGATGAAAGAGGCGACTCTTCTACCAGATGCGTAGATCAATGCAGGGACACATCAAACATAACAAATTAAGGAAACATGACGCCTCCAAAGGAACACAGTAATTCTTCAATTACAGACCCCAATCAGAAGGACATATACAAAATATCAGAAGAAGAATTCAAAGTAATAATATTAAGGAAACTCAGTGTAAGATACAAGAAAATACAGATACAAAATTCAATAAAATCAGGAAAACAATTCATGATTTGAGTGAGAAATTGAACAAAGAGATAGATATCATAAAAAAGAACCAAACAGACATCTTAGAGCTGAAGAATTTAATGTAGTAAATAAAAAATACGATCAGTAGCTTCAATTACAGATTGGATCAAGCAGAAGAACGAATTGCTGAACTTGAAGGCAACTCTTTTGAAATAACACAGGCAGACAAAAAGAAAAAGAAGAAAAAAGAATTTTAAAAAATGAAGAAAGCCTACAAGATTTATGAGATACCATTAAGCAAACAAATATTCATGTTATGAGCATTTCAGAAGAAGAAGAAAAGGGAAAAGATGTCGAAAACATATTTAATGAAATAATGGCTGAAAATTTCCCAAGTCTTGAAAGAGACTTCAGATCCAGGAAGCTCAAAAAACCCCAAATAGATTCAACTAAAACAGATCCTTGTTGAGGCACATTATAGTAAAATTGTCAAAAGTTAAAGATAAAGAATCTAAAAACAGCGGGAGAAAGAGCATCAAGGCACATGGAAGGGAATCCCCATTGGACTAACAGTGTATTTCTCAGCACAAATGCTACAGGTCAGGAGAGAATGGGATGATGTATTCAAAATACTGAAAGGAAAAACTGCCAGCCAAAAATAGCAAAGCTGTCCTTCTGAAATGAAGGAGAAATAAAATCTTTCACAGAAGGAAAAGCCAAGGGAATTCCTCACCACTAGACCAGCTTTATAAGAAATGCTCAAGGGAGTATTATGTCAGGAAGTGAAAACCACCATCACAAACTTGTGAAACTTCTAAACTCACTGTTAGAGCTGATATTCAAAAGAGGAAGAGAAAGGAATCAAACCTTATCACAACAGAAAAACAACCAACCACAAATATAAACAATAAAAGAGGAAGTAAGGAACAAAGGACATACAAAGCAACCAGAAAACAATCAATAAAATGACAGGTGTAAGTCCTCACCTATCAATAATAACCTTGAATATAAATTGGTTAAATTCCCCATTTTAAAGATATGGACGGGCTGAATCAATATAAAAAGAAGAACCAACTATGTACTACCTGCAAGAAACTCACCTCACCTGTAAAGATGCACATAGACTGAAAGTGAAGGGATGGAAAAAGATATTCCATGTAAACAAACCAAAAGTAAGCAGGAGTAGTTATATCAGAAAAAAACAGACTTCAAGTCAAAAGCTGTACAAAGAAGGACAAAGAAGGGCATTATACAATAATAAAGGAAACAATTCATCAAGAGAACATAGCAATTGTAAACATATATGCACCCAACTCTAGAGCACTCAGATATATAGAGCAAATATTATTAGATCCAAACGGAGAGATAGACTCCAATACAATAGTTGGGGGCCTCAGCACCTTACTCTCAGCATTGTATAGATCATCTAGACAGAAAATCAACAAGGAAACATCAGATTTGAACTGTACCATAGACCAAATGAACCTAACAGACACTTACAGAACATTTTACCCATCAGCTACATAGTACACATTCTGTTCATCAGCCCATGGAACATTCTCCAGGATTGACCCTATGTAACATGGACGTAAGTCTCAAAAAATTTTAAAAAAATCAAAATTATACCAAGTGTCTTATCTGACCACAATGGAGTGAAACTATTAATAGAGATCAATAACAAGAGGAACATTCAAAACTATACAAATATATGGCTATTAAACACCATGCTCCTGAACAACCAATGGGTAAAGGAAGAAATTAAGTAAACTAAACAATTTCTTGAAACAAATGAAAATAGAAACACAACATACCCAAACCTATAGGACACAGCAAAAAACAGCATTAAGAGGCAAGTTTATAGCAATAAATGCCTACATCAAAAAACTGGAAAGATTTCAGATAAACAGCAAGGTATCGCAAATAACTAGAAAAGCAAGAAGAAACCAAAGCCCAAATTAATAGAAGGAAAGAAATACTAAAGATCAGAGCAGAAATAAACAAAAGTGAGACTGAAAAAAAAGTACAAAAGATCAAAAAATAAAAAGTTGGTGTTTTGAAAAGGTAACCAAAATCAACAAACCATTAGCTAGACTAAGAAAAAAAGAGAGAAGACCCAAATAAGTAAAATCAGAAACAAAAGAGATGTCACAATGGATACCACAGAAATACAAAGAGCATTAGAGACTAGTATGAACAACCATGTACTAATAAATTTGAAAACCTGTAGGAAATGGGTAAAATTTTAGACACATATAACCTACCAAGAAGGAAACCTGAATGGAGCAATAACAAGTAATGAGATTGAATCAGTATTAAAAGTCTTTCAACAAAGTCCAGGACCTGGACCTGGCTTCACTACTGAATTCTTCCAAACCTTTTAAGAAGAATTAATACCAGTTCTTCTCAAATTATTATAAAAAACTGAAATAGAGGGAACTCTTCCTAACTCATTCAATAAGGCCAGCATCACCCTGATACCAAAACCAGAGAAAGATACAACAACAAAAAACTGCAAGCCAATATCCTTTATGAATATAGATATAAAAATCCTCAACAATACTAGCAAAATCAAATCCAATTATACATCCAAAAATAATACACCATGATCAAGTGGGGTTTATCCCAGGGATGCAGGGATGGTTCAACATGTGCAAATCAATAAAAGTGACACATCACATCAACTGAATAAAGGACAAAGACCATATGATCATTTCAATAGATGTAGAAAAAATATTTGATAAAATTTAATGTCCCTTCATGATAAAAACTCAATAAATTAGGTATAGAAAGAAAGTACCTCCAACATAATAAAGGCCATACATGCAAACCAGGAGCTAACATCATACTAAATGGAGAAAAGCTGAAAGCTTTTCTTCTAGGAACTTGAACAAGACAAGGATGTCCACTCTCATCATTCTTTTCAACATAGTAGTAGAAGTGCTAGCTAGAGCATTTAGGCAAGAAACAGAAATAAAGAGTATCCAAATTGGAAAGGAGCATGTCAAATTGTCCGTTTGCAGATGACATGATCTTATATTTAGAAAAACCTAAAGATTGTACCAAAAACCTCTTAGAACTAATAAATGAATTCAGTAAAGTTGTAGGATACAAAATCAACATACGAAAATCAGTAGTGAACATGAACAGTGATCTAGCTGAAAAAGAAATCAAGAAGGTAATCCCATTTAGAACAGCTACAAAAATAAAAAAAAAAAAACAAACAGAAAACTAGGAATAAATTTAACCAAAGAAGTGAAAGACCTCTACAAGGTAGTCTACAAAACACCCATGAAAGAAATTGAAGAGGGTACAAAACAAATAAATGGAAAGACATCCCATGTTCATGGATTAGAAAAATTAATATTGTTAAAATGATCTTAAAGCCCAAAGCAATCTGTAGATTGAATGCAATCCTTATCGGTATATCAATGTCATTGTTCACAGAAATAGAAAAGAAAATCTTAAAATTTGTGTGACACCATAAAAGACCCCGAATAGCCCAAACAATCATGATCAAGTAGAATAAAGCTGGAGACATCACACTACCAGACTTGAAAATATACTACAAAACTGTAGTAACCAAAACAGCATGGTACTGGCATAAAAACAGTCACATTGACCAATGGAACAGAAAAGAGAACCCAGAAGTAAATCTACATATCTATAGCCAACTGATTTTTGACAGAGGTGCCAAGAACACTCATTGGGAAAAGGACAGTCTGTTTAATAAATTGTGTTAGGAAAACTGGATATCCTTATGCAGAAAAATGAAACTAGACCCTCATCTTTCACCCTATAAAAAATCAACTCAAAATGGATCAAAAACCTAAAACCTGAAACAATAAAGCTAGTAGAAGAAAACATAGGGCAAATGCTTTAGGACATTGGTCTGGGAAAAGATTTTATGAATAAAGACCTCAAAGTACAGGCAACAAAAGAAAAAAATAAACAAATGGGATTAAATCTAACTAAAAAGATTCTGCGCAGAAAAGGAAGCAGTCAACAGAGTGAAAAGGTCACCTACAGAATAGGAGAAAATATTTGCAAGTTATTCATTTAATGGGGGATTAATATCCACAAATACAAGGAACTCAAACATGTCAACAGCAAAACATTCATCTGATTAAAAAATTGGCAAATGATCTGAATAGGCGTTTCTCAAAAGAAAACATACAAATAGCCAAAAAATACATGAAAAAATGTTCAACATCACTAATCATCAGGCAAATGCAAATCAAGACCACAATGCGGTATTTGTCATCCCACCCCAGTTTAGGATCATCAAAAAGAAGAAAAAAATAGCAAATGATGGCAAGGATGTGGAGAACTGTGAACTCTTATAAACTGTTAGCAAGAATATAGACTATAATAGTACAACCACTATGGAAAATAGTATGGAGGGTCCTCAAAAAACTGTAAGCAGAAATACCATATTATCCAGCAATCCCATTAGTGAACATTTATCCAAAGGAAAGGAAATCAGTATATTGAAAAGACATCTGCACCCCTATGTTTATGGCAGAACTATTCACAATAGGGAAGATATGGAGGCAACCTAGGTGTTCAATAACAGATGAAAGGATAAAGAAAATATGGTATGTATACATAATGAAATACTCTTCAGCCATAAAAAGGAATGGAAATCCTATCATTTGCAGCAACATGGATGGAACTGGCAGATGTTATGTTAAGTGAAATAAGTCAGAAACAGAGAGTTAAATACCACACGTTGTCACTCATTTGTGGAAGGTAAAAAAAGTTGATCTCACAGAAGTGAAAAGTAAAATAGGATAGTAGAGGCTGGGAAAGTAAGGGGGATGTGGGGGATAGGGAGAGATTTGTTAGAGGATACAAAATTCCAGCTAGGTAGGAAGAATGTGTTCTAGTGTTTTATACCACTGTAGGATGACTATAGGTAATAATATATAGTTTCAAATAGCTAAAAGCAGGATATTGAATATTCCCAACAATAAGAGATGAAAAATGTTTGAGGTGATGGGTATGCTAATTACCCTGATTTGATTACTGTATATTATATATATCAAAACACCATTATGTATCCTGTTAATATGTACAAATATTATATTTCAATTAAAAAATCAGAAAAAATAAACTTATTTTCAAATCTTCATGAAAGGCCACACTTTTACCTTAGTAAGGTAAAATATAAATTCCTGATAGGTATTTCAGAATGGGAAAGAGGGTAAGTCATCTACTTATTTTGTGCATATCACCGTTTGACTGAATTTAATGATCTCTGCAGCCCCGAATGGAGTGAGATACATGAAAGGTCACAGATCTAGCCTTTTAGATAGTACCTGAAGACAATTATTAACATACTGCCATGTAAGGCTACTTCTGCAAGGCAGGAAGTCAAATCTATGAGACCTAGTACCTGGTTTCCTGGCTTTGAAAGTCTTGTTCTTCCAACTTTGGGGCACTCTCATTTGATCAGAGCCTGTACTGCAGAGTGTAGGGATTTTTAATTGACGTCCACCTAACTTAGGCTTTTCATGGCTAGACCTGGCCATGGCCTAACATACGAACATCACCACTGATGCAAACTACTACAGTAGCTTCCTAAGTGGTCTTCCTGCTCCTAGCTTTGCTCTCCTGCAATCCAGTTCCCAAATGGCAAATCATATTATATGATTCTTCTGTTTAAAACCTTTTGGTGGTTTTTCATTATACATTGAATGAAATCCAAACTCCTTATCCTAGTTTACCAAGGTCTAGATAATCTGGCTCTTACCTACTTCACAGACCTCATCTTCTGCATACTTCCTTGCCTGCTATAAGTGCAAAGCACATTTATCTTTTTTTTTTTTTCTGTTCCTAAAACATTCCAAGTTCATTTGTACTTAGAGTTTCTTTTGCTTGAAATGCCTTTGTTTTCCCACTAAAATCTAAGCTCTGTGAAGGCTAAGGACCTCATCTCTTAAAACAGTGCCTGCATGAATACTGAATGAATGAATAAAAGACTTTTCATGAAGATTGTTGAAATTAGAAGTGTTTATGACTCTTGATGTGATATTCAGGGAAAATGATTTTCTTAATGAGGAAAAATACATATGTAGCTATAGGGAAACGGTTAGATGGCCTTCAGTGCCAACCGTCCTGCTGAATTTCACCCTGGTGAATAATGTCAGTGACTTTCTTAGGAAATACATCACAGTTGTATTATACTAGATCATATATGAAATAAAATGTCATAGATTTTATGTCATGATTTTAGGTTAAATAAATGTAGAAGTTCTAGGAAGTTTGCTTTTTTCCCTAACTTGTGACTTTTACATAATATTAGAAGCCTACACATTTGACTTTTTATTTACAAGGTTTTTATTTTTGTGTTTAATTTGAAAAATCATAATCTGTACTGAAGTACAGTTTTAATTTTTCTTTCATTGTTTCAGGCAAAGATATAATTGAAATGAAAATTTAGGAGTATTATTTTTTAAAAGATTAATTTTCAATTCAATCCATATTTTATAATCACATGGCTGGTGTTTTAATTTGTCATTTTGTTATTTTCTATCTTTAATCTGTTATGCTTTTCTACTATCTGATCCATCAGCTAGTTTCTCTCCTGACTAGCTAACATTCTCAGTTGGATAGATTGTAAACAGAATTAACAGGGGTTGCATAGAAGCTGCCCTCTTCTTGATTTATAGCTTCTTAGTTAGTGGAGGGGTGGTGGTTATCAGTAACTTGTATTGGAGGTAGGAATTATCACGCTCCAGTATAGAGTGGATGGATGAGTGATTTCTGCTCTTAAAGATATTAACCAGATCCTTTCGCAAATAAAGACTAATAACTCAGATTTTTAAACAATCTTCATGACAGATGAGGGCATAGAGAAGAGTGCATCAACACTAATTAACAATGTTGAGTGTATATTCTTCTTAACAGTGATTGATTGTTCTTAGAGTACTATCTCTGCCCAGGAAGTGATGTTTTACATTGGGAGGTTTAAAGGTTACATTTTAATGTACCCTGTAAGTTGTATTCCTGAACTCAATGGAACTGTATTAGTAAAACAAGTAAATTTCAAGTTGAAAATTTTACTGATGCTCTCAATAAAATTATCAGCAGGCTTTTAAAAGACTGTTCTTTTTTTCTCAGTAATAGAGAAATATAAGAAATGGTTATACATCCAATTTGAAAAGCTTCATTGGAATTTACATGAAAGTACTTGCCTATACTGTGACTCTTGAGTCTTCAAAAGTTCTTATTTTATCTGTAGAGAAGACATGTGAAACTATTAAATACGTAACATTTAATTTGGTTGCTATTTTGAAGGATTCATATCAAGTTCTATGAAATTCATCACCTATGATATTATACCAAAGTGAACAAGTCATCGTTACCAATTTGTTTAACAGAGCTTGTAATTTATAAAGGACAAACAAAAACTCTTGAGGATTTGAAAAGTTCTTTCTGTTTATACGTTTTAAACTAAAACATTCTGTCCCATCCCCCATTTCTTTTACTACTTTGCTTCCTTTTTGTTCCAGATGATAGTAATCCCAAAGTATCAGATCCAAGTACCTTTTGAAAATGGACCCAATATTTCTGTTTCTATTTCTGCTTCTTTTTCTTTTCTTTCTCTCTCTCTCTTTTTAAAACTTCTTTCTACATGTAAATTTTTCAAATGATCATTTACTTACTGGAAAATACTGAGAGCATTTCTATATACTGAGTGAGAAAATATTTTAACATATATACTTAAAACTGCTCTCTTACATGATACTTCACACTCCTACTGTACTTCTAGGACATGTCGATAGCATTTCAAGTTTAATTGGTTGAGCAGAATCTCCAAGTCAAATGCATAAGCTTGCCTTCAGACTGGTGGTGTCATTGACAACTGTTGGGGAAGAATATATCAAATGAGTGCTATTTCATAATATTAATCAAGAACTAGTTTTCACCTGACTGTTGTTGAAGAGATGTTATTTTGTTATTTCATAGTTGCTTTTTAGATAGCCTACCCCGCACCATTTTGACAGTACTATAATTTACTTAGCCTAAGAAGTACTATGGTTTTTGTAGTTTTGTTTTCTTTGGTTTTGGGGGAGTTGTGTAGCATTTTGGTTATAACAGTCTGTTTAGATTATTTCTATCCATCTTCCCTTTGTCACAAAGAGAAGGTTTATTAAATGCTAGAATGCTTTAAAAAAGCATAATCCATCTTATTTTTGTTTCTTTTATGATGAATCTCAGATTTTAAATTTTAAAAGCAACTACTAAATAATATGAAATAAACAGATTTTTTTGTGAAAAGAGAATTTGGAAGTTTTCATTAATATAATTTAAGCCCCTTTGATTCTTAATAATTAAGAATATTAAGATTCTTAATAATTTAAGCCCTTTTAATTTTTACTTGCAGTGATTGTGGAACAAAGTCAATATAAGTTTTTTAAAAATTTCAGAATATTATGGGGTATACACATGTTTTGGTTACATGATTTGCTTTTGTACAGTTTGAGTCAAAGTTATAAGTGTGCCCTTTATCCAGACAGTGTACATTGTACCCATAAGGTGTGAATTTACCCATCCTCTCCACCCCCTTCCACTTACTTGATTTCCATTGAGTTTTGCTTCCATATGTGCATGTAAGTGTTGATCGATTAGTTCCAATTTAGTATTGAGTACATGTGGTGTTTGTTTTTTCATTCTCACAATACTTCACTTAGAAGAATGGTCTCCAGTTCCATCCATGTTGTTACAAAAGATAACTAGATCACCTTTTTTATGGCTGAGTAGTACTCCATGGTATACGAAGTGAGTATCAGTATAATTTAAAGGAATAGTATATTGGGGATCAGAAAACTTGAGATTTCTGGTGCTGTCATTTTATCTAGCTGTGTGAGCCTAAGCAATTCATGTAACCATTTAGGGTCATCCCCATGTATATCATGAGGGGTTTGTACCAGGTAATACCTAAGTACCTTCCACTACTAAAATTTGATGACCCAACTATATTTAGTTATAAGCTTGCTTAATTGAACATAGTTATTGCCAGACAGTTTGTAAAAGAGTTTAATTTATCTTCATTTGTAATTTAAACCTGTTCTTTTTGTTTTTGTAGAGATGATTTCTTTGGCACATGTATCATTCAATTGTTTGATTATTAAGAATCCTGTTTATATATAGTACATGGATAGGTACATATAATAATAATAATATAGCTATTTAATAATAATAAACCTGCATTTATTGAATTCTCACTATTTGTCAGGCACACTCTGAAATATGACCAACTTTGGGGCATTGAGGGAAGCTCTAAAAATAGCTTTTCTTTTTTCTTTTTTTTTTCTTAAAATGGTTCCTGAATTTAGAATTTAATTACTTTCCATTTTATGTGACATTATTTTCTGAAATTTCAAATGAATGTCTAGTTTTTCAGTGTAAATAAAGCAATACTGCAGGTATTTTCTTTTTTCTTTTTTTATTAAACAACAGAAATTTATTATCTCAAGGCTCAGAAGTATAAAACCAAGACCAGAAATATGAAACCAAGACATAAGCAGGGCCCCACTGCCTCTTAAGGTTCTAAAGGAGAATCCTTCCTTAGCTCTTTTAGATTCTGGTGACTACTGCTTTCCTTGGTTTGTGGCAGTGTAACGCCAATCTCTGTCTGCTTCCGTCTTCATGTGGTTTTCTTCCTGCATGTGTCAAATCTTCCTCTCCTTTCAATTATAAGAACACCAGTCATTGGATTTAAATCCAGAATAATCACATCTTAAGATCTTTAGCTTAATTATATCTTAATTATATATTTTCTTTGTTTCTTTACTTTCTTATTTCTTTTCTCATTCATTCATTCAATAAATATTTGTTGAGCACATACCCCTCTAGGTCTTAAGGATACAGAAATGAACAGACAAATCAAAATCCCTGACTTAATCTAGCTATATTCCAGTGGGGAAGACAGGCACTAAAGAAATAAGTAAAATATATAGTATGTCAAATTGTGATAAGTACTATAGAGATAAGTAAAGCAGAAAAGGGAGAAAAAGTAAGTTTTGGGGGAGGGTGTTAAGATTTTCAATATCAAGTAAGGGAGAGCCTCAGAAGGTGACCTTTGACCAAAGAGGTAAAGGAAGTTGAGAGAGAGAGAGAGAGAGAGAGAGAGAGGGGCATGCTGGGAGACATAGATACCTGGGAGACAGTTATCCAAGTAGAGAGGAACAATAGGTGCAAGACATCGAGGCAGTATTTTGGTCGTTGGTTCCCTGCCCCCCCCCCCACACTATAGAGGGTGTGTTTTCCATGAAAGGAATAGCATAGAAGAAGAAATTAAAGATATGAGGGAAGGATCTAGATAGAGGACAGATCAAGAAATACTTTGTAGGCCATTAAGCTCTTTGGCTTTTGCTCTGAATGAGATAGAAAGGCCCTGAGGGTTTTCAGCAGAATGAAGTGATTTAACTTGTATTTGGAAAGGATCACTACAGCTCTTATTTTGAGTGTACTATAGTGGAAAATAGTGGAAGCAGGGAAGCTAGATAGTAGGCTTTTAACATAATCCAGATGAGAAATAATGGTTGCATGGACCAGGGTGATAGCAGTGGAAATAGTGAGAAGTAGTTGGCTTCTGGATATATTTTGAAGGTAGAACTGATAGATTTTCTCAAAGATTGATTTGGAGTAGAGGGGAAAGAAGCAAGAGAATACTTTGGCCCGAGGATCTGAAAGGCTAAAGTTCCATTTACTGAGATGGGGAAGATTGCAGGAGGAGTAAGTTTTAAGTAAGGATCAAAAGTTTGGCTTTGGACATACTAAGTTTGAGATCCTTATTAAGCATCTTTGTGGAGATATTTAGTAGGTGGTTGAATATATATGAGTCTGGAGTTCATGGGTAAGATGTGGTCTAGAGATACAAGTTGGGGCATCAACAGTATCTTGATGATACTTAAAGCTATGAGACTGTAGAACTTTACCAAAGGAGTGAGTTTAAAAAGAGAAGGAGTCCAAAGATTAAGCTTTGGGTTATACCCATGCTTTAGAGTATTAAAACCATAATAAAATATCACGAAACACTTCTTAGAATGGCGGCTATTCCAAAAAAGACAAAAGATAAGTGTTGGTAAGGATGTGGAGGAAAAGGAACCCTTGTCCACTGTTGGAAATGTAAATTAGTACAGCCACTGTGGAAAGCAGTATGGAGGTTCCTCAAAAAATATGATCCAGCAACTTCACTTGTGGTTATATATCTAAAGGAAATGAAATCAGTGTGTTTAAGAGATAATCTTTACTCCCATGTTCACTGCAGCATTATTTACAATATTCAAGATATGGAGTCAGCCTCAGTGTCCACCCATGGATGAATGGATAAAAATAAAAAAAAGTCAGATATGGAACATTGTTCAGCCTTCAAAGAGGAAATACTGTCATTGGGGCAACATGGATGGACTTAGAGGACATCATGCTACGTGAAATAAGCCAGGCACAGAAAGACAAATATTATATTATTTATATGTGGAATCTTAAAAAAGTTGAACCCTTAGAAGCAGAGAGTAGAATAGCAGTTTTCAGGGACTGGGAGGCTGGAGGGAATGGGGAGATGCTGGTAAGGGTACAAAGTTTCACTTGGGCAGGGTAAATAAGTTCTGGGAGACTATTGCGCAGTATGGTAACTATAGTTAACAATAATGCATACTTGAAAATTGCTAAGAGAGTAGATCTTAAATGTTCTCACCACAGAAATGTAAGTATGTAAGGTGATGGATATGTTAATTAGTTTGATTTAAATCATTTACAACTATACATATACTAAACATCATGTCGTACAAGGTAAATATAAATAATTTTTATTTGTCAATTATACTTTAATAAAGCTGGGTAAAAATAATAAGAGCCTAACTTAGTGTTTATGACTTAGTACCACATAAGATCATGTAAAAAGCATTTTATGTTACACACATAGTTGTTTTGATAACTAAACTCTTAACTGTAATTAATCTCTTCATTTTCATTCACAATTTCAAGTTTAAAAAGATGAGAAATTGTATTTTTCTTTAAGGCTATTTATTTTATAGTGTATTCTCCTACTTTAATATCTAATAGAGGGAGACAGTATGAGTAGTATGGTTAAGGGCACAGACTCCTGATTAAGACCACTTAGATTCTGATATGAGTTTGACTTATTAACTGTGTGACTGTGGTAAGGTGCTCACCCTTTTTGTATCTCAGTTTTCTCATCTGTAAAGTGGGACTAATAATAGCACCTACCTCTTAAGGAAGTTGTAAGAATTAAATGTATATAAAGCTCCTAAAACCATGCCTGTTATATAATAGGGCTATTATGTGTTCGCTGTTACTGTCTTGCCTATTCTAGCTTCAAATCCTGTCTTCTACTTACGTGTAATGGGAGGAGGTCCTGTTAAATATATGTATTTTTCTAATGTAAGAATTTAAAAATCAAAGACTTTAAAAATTTTGTGAAATGTCTATGATATGAAATGCATAAATAATGATTAAAATTTTTGTTATAATTAATGTTTAGAAGCTAAACTACCAGTTAACTTATAGCTTAGATATATTTTTTTCTGAAAATTTATTTAAATTCAATTGATGGAGATGATATAATTTTGATATCTAATCTGAATGGTAAAAGGTGTTGTACTGTTGCCATGAATTTTTATCTTAAGTTTATTTTGCTATGTAGACATGTGTCTAATAAAAAAAAAGATGCTGCATAAACCATCATTTGAGTTTGAATGTGCTTCTGTTTTTGGTTGAGGTATAAATGTTATTTCTGGCTATGTCCTTCACACTTAGCTCCTCTTACAACAAATGGAAAGTCCTTAATTGTACCTAAGGGAATAGTTAATCCACAGTGGACATATGGTGGACAAAAGCTGAGTCTAGCAACTGAAATAAAATTATGAACAGTAAATATGTGAATGCCTACAAAGTCTGGCAGCTATGAAAGATAAGAGTATTTGAGATTAGCAAATTTTGTGTACTGCATAATTTTTTTTCTGGTGTGTTTGTATCATATTTTGTATATGTAAATTTGATTAAAAGATGTGCTCTCAAGTTATATATAAAGCATATTTGTCTTTTTTAGTGTTTTTTAAGCTTTGTGATGTGACTTTGATGTCAACAATAGAGGCTGATGATCTCAAATTTTTGGAAAGATACTGCTCTTTTGATTGGGGGCAGTTAATTAGCATTAACCCAGAACAGCTCTCGGGCTTTATGGATTTGAACATTATATGTGGTTGCACTGCTCCAGCAAAAGGTTAAGTATTAATGGAAAATGGTCACAGCCCTTTTACTTAAAGAAAACATGTTACTTGTAAGTTTTCTTTTGATTTTACTTTTACAGTTACATTGAATGTCTTCATTCATTTAGCCATCCATAAAGCAAATATTGTTGCACATGCAATGGATAATAAGTCTTTTTAGGACTTCTTGTGTGGTATGTCACAGATCATTAACTGTAAGTAACCACCTGACTTTAGGGAAGCCTGGAAGCATCATTATAGTGAAATAAGCTTTTATTTAGGTATCATTGCAGCACATTGATTTATAGAAATGTCACCAGTTGCTACTGTGAAAATATATTATCATCATTCATGGAATGGTAGAGATTACTGTAGACTGTAACAGAGATGTATTGCTAACAATGGAAAAAATAAGAATAAATATTGTGGTCTGTATTTTATCTAATAATTAGGCTATATGAAGTGATTCTTTAGTATGCTTTCAACTCTGTGATTATATATATGTATTAAATTAAAGGCATAGTCTGCGTTCCCTATAATTTGAAATACTTTTAAATTAAGCAGAAAGGCCAATAGCAAACTTCCTTTTTTTTTTTTTTTTTTTTTTTTTTTTTTTTTTTTTTTTTTTTTTTTTTTTTTTTTTTTTTTTTTTTTTTTTTTTTGAGGCAGAGTCTCGCTCTTTCGCCCCAGCTAGAGTGCAGTGGTGTCATCATAGCTCACTGTAACCTTAAACTCCTGGTCTCAAGTAATCCTCCTGCCTCAGCCTCCCAAGCAGCTGGGAGCACGCCACCACGCCAGGCTAATTTTTCTGTTTTTGGTAGAGACAGGGTCTTGCTCTTGCTCAGGCTGGTCTCGAACTCCTGAGCTCAAGTGATCCTCCTGCCTCAGCCTCCTGAGTAGCTGGGACTACAGGTATGAGCCACCATGCCTGGCTAATTTTTTCTATTTTTAGTTGCTTGGCTAATTTTTATTTCTAGTTTTAGTAGAGATGGGGTCTCGTACTTGCTCAGGCTGGTCTCGAACTCCTGACCTCAAGCTATCCTCTTGCCTTGGCCTCCCAGAGTGCTAGGATTGATTATAGGTGTCAGCCACCACACGCAGCCACTTTTCTCAGATTCAATAAATATGAAGCATATGGAACATCACCTTTAAATCATTTTTGGAAGATGGTGAGGTATAAATTAACTATCCAAGAATCTATTGGACACATATAAAAGGTTACTTTTTAATAAGAATCTCTACTTAAATTAGTATTGTTATAATTTGTCAGTCTCTATATAATTGAATATTTCGATGTTGATAGCTTTTTTTTCCCAAATGGATTGTCTAAGAGAAAATTATCAGTGCAACAGGGCAGTCATGACACACTTGATATGTTATGATTAGTTGTGTTGTGTATTACAAATAATGTAATAATAATAAAGTAGATGTAAATATATCAATAATGGTACCTTGTATTCCGATATATGTTCTAAAGAGAGAGAGGGAGAAGAGGATGGAGATACAGCTAGTGCTTTGGGAATTGTATATATAATATATAATTATGTTTGAGGGTATTATTCATCACATGTTGTATAGAAAAAAATTTGAAGATTAAGAGAGGTCTTAGGAGTTTTGTATGCATGATTTAAAGTTTTGTTGTCTATGTATTAATCCAGATTGGTAAAATATGAATCAAAACATTTTCTATCATCCCATGAGACTGTTAACTATATTATACCTTAAAAATTTTAAGATGTTATAGTTATGGGATCTTTTTTTATTGAGACATAATTCATATATCATAAAATTCAACATTTTGCAGTGTACAGTTTTTAGTGTATTTACTGGGTTGTATAACCATTACCACTATCCAATTCCAAATCATTTTTATCACCCCATAAAGAAACCTTTCAGTTATTAGCAATCACTTACCCTTCCCTTCCCTTCTCCTCATCTCTCCAGCCCCCTAGTCTACTTTTTGTTTTCATGGGTTTATTTATTCTGGACATTTCATATAAATGGAATCATGAAATATGTGGCCTTTTGTGTCTGGGTTCTTTTATTTATAGTAATATTTTAAAAGTTCATCCATGTTGTAGCATATATCAGTACTTCATTCCTTTTTATGGCCAAATAATAATCCATTTTTCCCCCATTTATCCATTCATCGGTTGATAGACATTTGGGTTGTTTCTACTTTTTGGCTATTATAAATAATACTGTTTTGAACATTTCTCTTGGAAAGATACCTAGGAGTAGAATTGCTGGGTCATGTAGCTCTCTGACTTTTTAAGGAACTGCCCAACCGCAACTTCTTGAGTAACTGCCAAACTGTTTTCCATAGCAGCTACACTATTTTACATTTCTACCAGCAATGTGAGGGCTGCAATTTATCCACAGCCTTACTAACACTTGTTATTTTACTCTTTTTTTGATTATAGCCATCCTAGCAGGTGTGAAGTGGTATCTCATTGTGGTTTCAATGTGCATTTCCCTAACGATTAATGATGATTATCTTTTTGTATACTTTTATTTAAAAAAATTATTTTTTCTTTCTCTCCTTTCTTCCTTCCTTCCTCCATTCCTTCCTTCCTTCCACTCTCCCTTCATTTTCTTTCTTCCTTCCTTCCTTCCCTTTGTCTTACTATGTTGCCCAGGCTCGTGTCAAATTCCTGGCCTCAAGTGATCCTCCTGCTTCAGCCTCCCAAGTAGTTTGGATTACAGGTGTGAACAACTTCGTACAGCTCTTTTTTTTTTTTCACTTACTGGTTATTTGTATATCTTCTTTCTAGAAATCCTTTGCCCATTTTTAAATTAGGTTTTTTTTGTCTTTTTATTGTTCAATATTAAGTGTTCTTTATAGGATATTATATTCTTATCAGATGTATGATTTGTAAGTATTTTTTCTCTCCACAGCCTTTTTCATTTTCTTGGTAATGTCCTCTGATGCACAAAATTTTTAATTTTGATGTAATTTGATTTATTTTTTCTTTGGTTGCTTATGCTTTAGATATTATATTAATGTTTAAGACACTGTTGCCTGGCTCAGTGGCTTATACCTGTAATCCCAGCAACTCCAGAAGGCTGAGGCAAGAGGATCACTTGAGCCCAGGAATTCAAGGCTGCAGTAAGCTATGATCACACCACTGTACTCCAGCCTGGGCAACAGAGGGAGACCCCTTTTCTCAAAAGACAAAAAAATAAAAAAGCCCAAAAACCAAAACACTTGCCTAATCCAAGGTCATGATGATTTATGCTTGTGTTTTCTTCTAAGAGATTTATGGTTTTAGCTCTTACGTTTTAGGTCTTTGATCCATTTTGAGTAAATTTTTTTATATGGTGTGAGTAGGGGTCTGAATTCATTCTTTTGCATGTGGATATCCTATTGTGCCGGCATCATTTGTTGAAATGACTGTTCTTTTCCCATTAAGTGGTCTTCAAATCCTTGTCAAAAATCAATTGACTATTGATGTATGGGTTTATTTTAGAGCTCTTCTATTTCATTGATTTATCTTTCTGTCCTTATACCAGTATAATACTATCTTGATTAGTGTAATTTACTTTAGATTGCTGTAGTTAAGTTTTGAAATTAATTAGATTAAGTAGTTTTGGATTAAGTAGATGACTGCAGTAAGTTTGAAATCAAGAAGTATGATTCTTTCTACTTTTCATTATTGTTTTGACTGTTCTGTGTCCCTTGTATTTTCATATGAATTTTAGGATAAGCTTGTCACTTCTATGAAGAAGTCAGCTGGGAATTTGAGCAGTATTGTGTTGAATATATAGATCATTTGGGGAATATTGCCATCTTAACAATACTGTCTTCTAGTCCATCAACATGGGAAGTCTTTCCACTCATATAGTTTTTAAAAAAGGTTTTTTTCAACAATGTTTTATAGTCTTAAAAGTATAAAATTTGCACTTCTTTTGTTAAATTTATTTCTAGGTAATTTATTCTTTTTACAACAGTCCTGACAACAATGCTGTTGTAATATTGTAAATGAAAATATTTTCTCAATTTCATTTTGAATTGTTTGTTGATAGTGTGTAGAAACAAAACTGAATTTTGTGAATGGCTCTTATATCTACAACCTTGCTGAAGGTTTATTAGTGTATTAGCTCTAATAGTTTTTTTTGTGGATTCTGAAAGATTTTCAATATATAAGATTAAAGTGTTACATTTTTTATCAAATGCTTTTTGTATATCAATTGAGATAATCATTTGTTTTATTTTTCCTTTATTTCAGTTTGATTATGATATGTCTAGGTATAGATCTCTTTGAGTTTGCTGAGCTTCCTGAAGGTGTGGATTAATGTTTTCCATCAAATTTGGGAAGTTTTTGGCCATTATTTTCTTAAATAGTCTTTCTGCCTTTTTCTTGTATTTCAAGTATTTCTTGAAATACTTGTATTTCAAGTATTCCCGGAGAGGAATACTTGGTGGTGTCCCACAGTTCTCGAAGGCTTTGTTAATTTTTCTTCATTTTTTTTTTTTTTCTTCCTGTTCCTCAGACTGGGTATTCTCAATTGATCTATCTTCAAATCCACTGATTATTTCATCTGTCTCTTGGTATCTGCTGTTTAGCTACTCTAATGAATTTTTCATTTAAAAACTGCTTGTTAGCTAATTCCATGATTTTTGTCATTTCTAGCTCTGTGTCTCTGATTGATTTTTATTCTGGTTTGTTGCTCATTTTTATTTTCTTCACGTATAATACTCCTTTATTGAATCTTGGACATTTTACATTTTTGAGTGCTGGATTTTCTTCTCTTTTGTACTTTGGCAGGCACTTAAATTATTTGTAACTTGTTATTGCAAGGCTTGTTTTCACGCTTTGTTGGATTGCCTATACTCTAGGCCTAGATTAGCCCCATTCCAAAGGTTTTGCTGTTCTCTGTTTTCCATTGAACACCCTGAGTATTGAATGAGTTCTTTCCTCTCTCCCATTTAAGTATCTCCCAGATCTGTTTGCATTCTGGGAATTTTTCTGGTTGTAGCTTCCTAGTTTTTCTTTGCCCAGTCTCATGGAGTTTTGCCATATACATATGCTGCTTAGTAGTCAAGAGCAGACTGAAGGAAACTCTTATAGAGATTTCAGGACCTTTTTTTCTTTATAGAGCTTTCCTTTCTGGTAATCTGCTTTACAAAATCCCATGTGTTTCCACTGATTTGAACTGCAATCTCATCTCCCTCTGTTTAGCAAGCTCATCATATTCTTCTTGTGTTCTCCTTCTCTTTAGTATGGTAAGTACCTCTAGGTGTACTAAGTCAAAGTGATTATAAAGCTCATTTTGTTTGTTTCTTATCTCTCAGGGTTCACATGCTTGTCTTATCTTGATGTTGAGTTTCTGAAAACAATTGCTTTATATATTTTGTCCAATTACACCAAGAGGAAAATTTTATCGTAGTTATTCTATCAAAGCTGGAAGCAGTAGTATTTTAAGGTTTTTAAATCTTCAAATATTTTATATTTTCAAATGTTTTATGTCTTCAAATTTGCATTTTAAATAAAATATGAATTATACCTACATTTGGGGGTAGCTGTTTTTAATGAAGAAATTTCAAAAATTAGAAACAATTAGAAAACCTCAGTAGTAGATCAATTCATTTTAGAATATCAGGTCTATGGAGAATTCTGATCATTTGGATTGTGAGACTGAGCCATTTTCTTACATCATACACATCCTGATTTCATGCAAAATTAAGACAAAAAGTAGGATGTTAATGATGTTTAAAAACCCACACAAACCAAAACCTTTATTTATTTATTTTTTATTTTTTTATTCCAGGGTATCATGAGGGTACAAACATTATGGTTACACTTTACGTCTTTGCCTCACCCAAGCGAGGGTTAAAGGCATGTCCTTCCCCCTACAATGCTCCCTGTGTCCTTTAGTTGCGGGTTTACCCCCCTCATCCCCCTAATCCCTGGAGAGTATTACTGCCATGTGATCACCCTAGTGTTGATCAGGTAGTACAAATTTGATGGCAAGTACAAGTGGAGCCCATTCTTCTGATCTTGTGGTGCCTCACTTTGGATAATGGGCTTAAGTTTAATCCAGGAAAGTATAAGAGGTTCTAGATCACTGTCGTTTCTTATGATTAATATTCCATTGTATACATATACCAAATTTTAATAATCCACTCATGGATTGATGGGCACTTGGGTTGTTTCCACATCCTTGCAATAGTGAGTTGTGCTGCCGTAAACATTCGGGTGCAGATGTCTTTATCATAGAATGTTTTGTGCTCTTTTGGGTAGATGCCTGATAGTGCTATTGCTGGATCGAATGGTATTTCTATTTTTAGCTCTTTGAGGTGTCTCCAAATTCTTTTCCACAGAGGTTGCACTAATGCGCAGTCCCACCAGCAGTGTAAGAGTGTTCCTGACTCTCCACATCCTCGCCAGCATTTGTTGTTTTGGGATTTCAAAACATTTTTTAGAGGAATGGTTGGCCTTGAAAACCCAAACTTCTAAAGTACATGTTGCAGCTTCTGAATCAAGTTAGACTAGGCATAGGGTAAAAATATTCTCATTACTCATTATGTTGAAAGTAAAGGTAACCAAGATTAAAACTAACAGTAAGATATTTTAAAGGCCAATCAAATGTCTTTATTAACCCTGTTGAATAATGTGAATATAATTTTATCAGTATAGTAAGGTAGTATGTCTATTTAGCAAATATCTGTTGAGGACCTGTTATGTCCAGAAATCATGCTAAATATTGGGAATTTAAAAAAATAGGACATGGTCTCTACACTTAAGGACAAAGTTTTCAAGGTATAGCCATAAAATTATGAGGAAGATTGGATTTGTAGGATTAAAAATGGACAGTGGCCAGTTTATGGACAGGGAGGAGGGGAGGGTGGGATATTAAATGGGGATCGAGGTATAGGATCAGTACCATGTAAATATTGTGGAACAAAAGTCAAAATCATAGGCATGAATATAGCATCATTTGGGGTCTTACAAGAGCATCTAAACTTTTTCCTCATGGTTCTCATTGTTTCAAGGTCTTCTCCATGGTCCCCTCCTCAGAGACGCTGTTTCAAGATTGCATCCAAATAAGTACTTTAATCCTATCAGATTGGATGAGACTAAGTGGTATGAGATTAAGAAGAGGATGAATTCTGCTTTGCCCTACCTTCCCCATTAAGGCTTTTGCATTGAATATAAAAATCTCATGGGAATTTTATCAAAAAGATGAGAATGTCAAACAGATGGTCTTTAGTTTGAAGCTAAGCAATTAGGCAAATTTTTGCGCTCTTCATTTTAGAACATTATCTCATTTAAATCTCCAGAGATATTGAATTTGATAATAACATGATAGTCATAAAACTTAAAGTTATCAGTGTGACATTTTAAATCCCATCTTGCCTTTAAGCTTTAATTTCTCTCTCTCTTTCTCTTATTTATTTATTTATTTTTTTGTATTTCACCACTGTAATACAATAATACAAGCAGGTGTTCAACAGGAATGGAAGAAGGAAGTAGTACCTCAAACTGCTAATCCTATGAGGATGATCACTTGTGTATTGTTTAGAATTGATGCAGGTCCAAAGTGTGATTGCTGTACTGTCAGATTTGTGTTGCCACAGAAGTGCATGTGTTAAATTTAAACAAGACTGCCAGGACCTATAAAAGCCAAGAACTTTGCTAGAGGTTAAAAGTTTTCATTAATCCTCCTATAATGCCAAAATCATCAAGATCTTGAAAAAATGGATATGGACCAAATTTGGCTTTCTCTAAGAATTCCTCCTTCTCAACTGCATGTGTACATATGTGTGCCCATGCATACACACACCGCTTTAATACAGGGTTCTTGAGTCCTTTTCATTATGCTAGAAATTGAATCTGCTAATGTTGGAGTTTCTAAAGCAGAAAGATCTGTATTAACTTACTGTGAAGGATTTCAGGAAAACATTTGTTGAAATTGTTTTACATGAGATTCAGTTCTTAAGTTCAGTATTAATTTAAGGGAAATTATTTAATTTCTGAATCAATTGCCAGGCTTGCTGATCTTCAATTCATATTGTAACATCAAAGAATGCTTTAAAGGTACTACATTTCATTGTACTTCTTAGAACATATCAAAGAATTTTTTTTTTTTTTTTTTTTGGTTTTGATACCAAGAGTGTGATATTCTGGAAGCCCAGTGAAGAGAATGTTTTATGGAGGGAGAAATCAGTATGTCAAATGCTGCTGATGGATAAAAAAGGATCAATAATTTACTATTGGATTTAGCAACAATTCATTGCTTATCTTTATAAGAACAATTTTGGTGATATGGTGAGAACAAAAGCCAGATTGGCAGCAGCAATAAGTATAGGGGATACCTCTGAGGATTTTGCTATCAAAAAAGCAGAGAAATAGAAGGGAGGGAGCTGAGTTAGGAATTTTAAAATTGTTTTGTTTTTGTTTTTAAGATGGAAGAAATGTGTGTGCTGATAGAAATGAAATAGTAGAGAAGAATTGATGATGTAGGTAGGAGAGAGAGTTTATAATTGTTGGAGTGATGGAGAGGGAATGGGATCTAGTAGTGTACAAATAGAGGGTTTGGCTTTATTGGGTAACAGCATAGATCACTTATTTATCCATAGCAGCAGGAGTATAGGTAATTGTCTTTACTATGTTTCATGTGTAGATCTGGTGACATGTAAAAGATCTCTTGACTGTTTCTAGTTTCTCTGTCAAATAGGAAGCATAGTCTTTGTTGTGGGTTGATTTGTGTCTTCCCAAAAGATACGTTGAAGTACTAACCTCTAGTACCTGTGGATGTGACCTTATTTGGTAATAGGGTCTTTGCAGATGTAATCAGTTAAGATGAGGTAATACTTGATTAGGGTAGGCTCTAAATCCATTGACTTATAAGAAGAGAGAAATTTTGACCAAGACACAGACACATAGAAAGTCGTGAAGATGGAGGCAGAGGTTAGAGTGATGAAGCTACAGGCCAAGGAATGCCAAGGTTTGTAAGTAACCACAAGTAGCTAGGAAGAGGCAGGGAGGATTCTTCTCCAGAGCCTTCAGAGGGAACACGGCTCTGTCAACACCTTGATTTGTGACTTCACCAGTTTGTAATACTTTGTTATAGCAGCCCTAGGAAACTATTTAATGGACAGAGCATTTCTTATAGATTCATGGCTTTTTACTAGTCTTAATTTTAGTTTTCTCACCTTTTGCAACTCCAAGCACATGACTTCTTCCAGGTAAGTTTGCAGTATATTTTATGCTGACTATAAAGTATCAGTGGCATATTGGCAGTCAAGCTCCTAATATGGGTATGTAGGCAGGCAATAGGTTGGCAAACAGAGACCTCCCTCCCCCATCCATTGTGGAAGGTAGGGAGGAATTACCTTGGACTGATTTAGGGGATATTACCACTGTGTCCAGTTGTTCTTCCTTTATTTCTTCATACTTTTTTAATAGCTTCAGGTTACATGGGGACATTGCATTGTTTCTTTTTTTGATAGCACTGTTGTGTTTTAGGTAAACTTGGCTAATCTGGAAACACATTCCCAGAATTTTCTTATCTGTATTGTTCTGGTTAGTGCTGGCCAGAAGAGACATTTTGCACAAAATTTGTAAGGAGGAAGTGAAGTGTCAGGCATTTTTTTTGACTCTCCGAGGGTCAGTGCTAAGTACCAGGTATGGTAGCAGCTCTCACACCTTGTAACTGATTTGTTAGCTCACCTTGTAAGTGTGAGAAAGCGTGTGGACCAGCAGTTCCTCTAGCTCCTTCCAAATCTACCCCTTTTAGCTTCTCTGAGTACTTGCCCTGCATGTGCGACTCCCTAGTGAGTGATGCGGGCTTCTCCCTTAGGTCACTGTTGGCATCAGGGTTGCAGCTGTTGAGAGACAGATGTGAGTTCCCGTTTGTCATTGCTAGTTCCTGTTGTCCTCACAGGTTCTAGTTTGTTCTTGTGGATTTCAGTTGTCTTTATCAGTTCCATCTTATCCTTGCAGGTTCTAATTTGTCCTTGTTCTTCTCCCTTATCCAGTTCCCTTTCTGATTGCTGATATAGCTGACCATGGTGACTTCAGGCTCCAGAATATATGCAGAGGCAATAGCCTACACCTGCTCGGCCAATTCTGACAATTATGGAAGGCGTAACCCTGTAAAAAAATTCTTCTTTTTTAATCACTCATAGTGGTTCTGCTTCTTTAATAGAACCCTAATTGATATACTTTACCTATTTCTAGGGTTCATAATATACTTTTATATTAGATCCCCTATTTAGAGAATTATTCTACCAGCTAATTTTATCTTCCAGAAATTTTTCATGTTTCTCTTCTATTCTTGGCACCTTTTCCATTTTTTTTTCAGTGCTGCTATCTATTCTCATTTTCAATATTTCATCTGGCTTATCAATAGCATTTTGAACCTTGATTATTATAATAGTTTAGATTAAAAAATTATCATTGTGTTTGATTATTAGTTTTTAAAACATTTAAACAGATGTACCAATCTTAAAAACCATTGTAGTCTTTTCGTGATGAAGACTCATTTAACAAAACTGTAAGCTAGAGATTATAAAAAGAAGCCCAAAGAAGTTTTTACATTTAAATGGCCTAGAGTGAGATAGAAGTGTCGTTTTAAATCAGCACTATGAAAAAGGCTTAGTGAGTGGTGTTTGACAACCAACAATCTGATGCATTTTCACATTATGCTGTAGATATATAATATAATGTGATACAGTCAATTATAAAGTAGTATCTAAAATTTATCCTTTTTGGAAACTTTTTAAGTTTGAACACCTGTTTCAATGACATGTGATTTTTCATTTGAATTGACTTCAGTATCTTTTTGTTTTTACCATGATTATTTATTTACTATCAAAGGTAGTGTATGTTTACTTTTTTTTATTCTTATGTAACTGATATTTTTTAAAAGGCATAAATTATAACTGATTTTAAATAGGCATTGTTTTTGCTCTTCTCATTTTTTTTTAATTTCAGAATTTTATGGGGGTACAAATGTTTTGGTTACATGCATCGCTTTTGTACAGTTTGAGTTAAAGTTATGTGTGTCCATCACCCAGATAGTGTGCATTGTATCCATTAGGTGTGAATTTACCCATCCCCTATTCCCCCCTCCCACCTGCTTGATTTCTGTTGAATTTTGACTACCATATGTGCACACGAGTGTTGATCATTTAGTTGCAATTTAGTAGTGAGTACATGTGGTGTTTGTTTTTCCATTCTTGCAATACTTCACTAAAAGGATGGTCTCCAGTTCCATCTAGGTTATTACAAAAGGTATTAATTCACCTTTTTTTTTTATGTCTGAGTAATACTTCATGGTATACATACACCACATTTTATAAATCCACTCATGTATTGATGAGCATTTTGGTTGTTTACATACCTTTGCAGTTGTGAATTGTGCTGCTGTAAACATTCTAGTGCAAGTGTCTTTTTTATAAAATGTTTTTTTTTTTTCCTTTGGGTAAATAGTCCCAGTAGTGGGATTGCTGGATTAAATGATAGGTCTACTTTTAGTTCTTTCAGGTATCTCCGTACTACTTTCCATAGAAGTTGTATTAGTTTGCAGTCCCACTAACAGTGTGTAAATGTTCCTGTCTCTCCACATCCATGCCGGCATCTGTTGTTGTTTCGGGACTTTTTAATAAAAGCCATTCTCACTGGAGTTAGGTGATATCTCATTGTGGTTTTGATTTGCATTTCCCTGATGATTAGAGATGATGAGCATTTTTTCATGTTTATTGGCCATTAGTCTATCTTCTTTCAAAAAGCTTTTTTCATGTTTTCTGCCCACTTTTCAATGGGATTGTTTGATATTTTCTTGCTGGTTTATTTGAGTTCTTTGTAGATTGTGGTTATTATCCTTTTATTGGATGTATAGCATGAAAATATTTTCTCCCATTCTGTAGGTTGTCTATTTGCTCTACTCATTGTTTTCTTGGCTGTGCAGAAGCTTTTTAATTTGATCAGGTCCAATTTATTTATTTTTGTTGTTGCTGTGATTGCCTTTGTGATCTTCTTCATAAATTCTTTGCCTAGGCTAATATGTATAAGATTTTTTCCCATTCTCTTTGTCTAGAATTCTTATAGTTTCCTGCCTTATGTTTATGTCTGTTATTCATCATTAATTAATTTTTGTGAGTAGTGAGAGGGGCAGATCCTGTTTCAGTCTTCTACATGTGGCTATCTGATTTTCCCAGCACCATTTATTGAATAGGACTTCTTTTCCCCAGTGTATGTTTCTGTCTGCTTTGTCAAAGATCAGATGGCAACATGAGGATGGTTTTATATCTGGGTTCTCTGTTCTGATCCATTGGTCTAGGTCTCTGTTCTTGTGTCAGTACCATACTGGTTTGGTTACTATAGCCTTATAGTATAGCTTGAAGTCTGCTAAAGTGATGCCTTTCAATTTTTTCTTTTTGCTTAAGGTTGCTTTGGCTATTCAGGGTCTTTTCTGGTCCCACAGTCAACATCATACTGAATGGGAAAAAATTGAAAACATTCCTGCTTAGACTTGGAACCCGACAAGGTTGCTCACTGTCATCACTTCTGTTCAACATGGTACTAGAAGTCCTAGCCAGTGCAATCAGGCAAGAAAAGGAAATCAAGGCTATCCAAATGGGGAAAGAAGAAGTCAAACTGTTGCTCTTTGCTGAGGATGTGATCTTATATCTAGAAAACCCCAAAGATTCCACCAACATACTTCTGGAACTGATAAATAAATTCAGCAAAATCTTAGCTTGCAAAATCAACGTACAATCAAACAACCCCATCAATAAATGGGCAAAGGACATGAACAGAAACTTTTCAAAAGTAGACAGACTAAGGGCCAGCAAGCATATTAAAAAGTGCTTAACATCTCTAATTATTAGGGAAATGCAAATCAAAACTACAATGAGATATCACCTAACTCCAGTGAGAATGGCCTCTATCAAAAAGTACCAAAATAACAGATGCTGGTGTGGATGTGGAGAGACTGGAACACTCTTACACTGCTGGTGGGACTGCAAATTAGTGCAATCCCCGTGGAAAGTAATTTGGAGATACCTCAAAGAGCTAGAAATAGAAATACCATTTGATCCAGCAATCCCACTACTAGGCATCTATCCAAAGGCAAAAAAGGCATTCTGTAATAAAGACATCTGCACTTGAATGATTATGACAGCACAATTCACAATTGCAAAGATCTGGAAGCAACCCACGTGCCCATAAATACATGAATGGATTAATAAAATGTGGTATATGTGTACCATGGAATATTACTCAATTACAAAAAATAATGATAAACTAGCACTTCTTATATTGTCCTGGATAGAGATTGAGCCCATCCTTTGAGGTAAGCTATCACAAGGATGGAAAAATATGTACCACGTGTACTCACCATCAAATTGGTACTAACTCATTAATACTAAGGTGTTCACATGGTGCTAATACTCATTGGGTGCCAGTCACTTGTGGGGGGCGAGAGTTTGAGGGGGTTAACCCACAGCTAATGGAAGCAGATTACACTGTATGGGGGAAGGACATGCTTGTAGCCCTGGCTTGGGCGAGGCAATACGCATTACATGGAACCAAAATGTTTGTTACCCCATAATATCCTGAACTAAAAAAAAAAAAAAATCAATGTGCACATATCAGTAGCTTTCCTATACACCAACAACAGTCAAGCTGAGAATCAAAGATGCAGTACCTTTCACGATAGCAACAAAGAAAATAAAATACCTAGGAATATATTTAACCAAGGCTGTGAAAGACCTGTACATGGAAAACTATGAAACACTGAGGAAGGAAATCACAGAGGATGTAAACAAATGGAAAAACATATCATGTTTATGGATTGGCAGAGTCAACATTGTTAAAATGTCTACACTACCCAAAGTGATTTACAGATTCAATGCAATCTCCATTAAAATACCAATGTCATTTTTTTCAGATCTATTTTTGCTTTTTCAGAGTGCATTGGATTTGTTGGAAATAGGCAGAATCGTTTGTCCGTACAAATTAATTAATGTCACTTTTGGCCCCAAATGAAATTTTATTATAATACTTTATTTTCTTCTGAGGCACTTATGTCTAAAAGAGAGTGTAATAAATAATCGTTGACTGCATTAATTCCAAATTGGGGGTTCCAAAAATATTATTAAATTTAATTTAAAATACTATTAAATATTGATGAGATAACTTTCTAACTTCTTAGCATGTAAGATATCATTGATTGCTTGTTTTAAAAGCACTTTTATTTCCATGTATCTATGTCTCTTGAAATATTAGCATAGCAAATTATTTCAGATATATCACTTGTGTAATAAATTCTAAGACATTGATGTAGTAGGAATTATTCTCTTTTATATATATATATATATATATATATATATACATATCTTTTAGGATTTATATATGTATTTTTTAGAATTTTAAAGAAGAGAGTTACCAGTACATATTCAATTTATAAAATCTGGAAAATGCAGAAACCTAGGAAGAAAAAATAATCCCTTATAGTTCTATCCCATAGAGACAACCACATGTGAATAAATATGTGTACTTTTTCAATCTTTTTCATGTATGTGTTTTTTCATTCAAGGTTTTTAACCCATAAATTTTATATTGTTACATAGGTCCCTTAAAAGGTTTGTTTTGAAAAGCTACCTAAAATTTTCTTTGATTGGATTTCCCATACTTTTCTGATTTTTCTGTTTATGATTATTTCTGAATTTAAAAAATAACTTTTATAATGTATTATAAAGGGGAAAATGTATCAAGAGTCAAACTTAAATGAATAATAGATCTCAGTAAACTGAGAAAGTAAGAGAATTGGCTGCTGAGGAATGGAAAATACTTGTTAGTGCTCTAACCTGAAAAGCTGTAATGCTTATTTGTTCTAAGTTCTCACAGTGTAGTCTTCCTCTATTTATCAAATAGTGAATATTCTGAAAAATGTGAATCAGAGTTCAGTAGTTCTCCTTTCATTGCTCCCCCATGATTATAGAACTAATTAAGAAATTTATGAATTTTATCCATAAATACCGATCATATTTCTTTCTTTCTCTCCTTCCTCCTCTCCTCTCCTCTCCTCTCCTCTCCCCCTTCCTCTTCCCCTTCCCTTTCTTCCCTCTCTCTTTCTCTCCCCCCCCTCTTTCTCTTTCTCTCTTTCTTTCTTGAGACAGGGTCTCGCTCCATTGCCCAGGCTGGAGTGCAGTGGTATTATCTTAGTTCACTGCAGCCTCAAACTCCTGGCCTGAAGTGATCCTCCCACCTCGACCTCACAAAGCACTGGGACTGCCAGCATGAGCCACCAAGCCTGGCCCATAACTAATGATTGTATTTTTGACATATAATGAGAAGGAAGCTTGTCAACTTTTCTGATTAAAAGTTTTTTTCTTGCAGTAGTCAGTAAAAAGAGTATATTTTGTGACAGTCTCAGAACTAGATGATTCATTAACATAAGAACAGTTACCTATCCAAAGAACTGTAGTTTTCAAGTGGGTTTTCTGTGGTCTCTTTAATTTACTATATGTTTCTTATAGGCTGACAGCTTTCTTTTGTTTCTTTTAAGTGTAAACTCATATGTTTATTGTTTCAGCTTCATAGAATGTATTGTGCCCATGAGATATGCTTCTAGGGTTTAATTTCAAATAAGAAGCACCTCGTGCTATATTTGAATGTATTTCAGAGGTATAGTGTATCATTTAGTAACACACCCCAGTAAAAGAAAGATTGCTAGTTTTAAATCAGATAGACTGAGATTTTGACTATGTATATTTGTCTCTTCCCAAGTCAGAAAATTTTCAGTTGATCTTCCAGAATAAGCCATTTGCTTCTCAAATATGGATTAAAATTCTCATTGGGAGACAGAGATACTATATAAAAATGCTGAATCTTTTGAAAATGAATACTTGAATGTTGAGTTTTAACAATCTTCAGGAGCGATTATCAAATTCTGTTTTAGAATTTTCTGCAATTTGGGATTTAAGAAAAGTACAAAGTGGCCAGTTCAGTTTTAACAAAACCAAAACAAAATGGTGGGTATCCGAAAACAAACAAGAAACAGATTAGTATTGTTAAAACTTAACAACTGAATTTGTCCATTTTAGTTTCTGTAAAAAAGTATTCTTTGGTTTAAAACTGGACATCAAAATTGTCTGGTATAATTTTGTTTCCTTCCTTATTCCAGCTTTTTCCCCACCACTGCCATTTATATCCATAAAGTTATAATTTGATATGCTAATGTATTGAGACTATGAACTGAATTCTTTACAATGGAGATGTTTCAAACCAAGAATGTTTTCTAGGATTGAAATTAAGTTCTCTCTTTCTTTAGGATCTTTTCTTTTTTAAGCACTAAAGTTTACTGATCCTTATTCTATGTTTTGATAAAAATTGATGAAAATTGATTATATTTTATATTTAGTCTTAGGTTGAGGAATGGATTTTTCCTCTTTCAAAAGAGGTTTACTGTTAGGAAATTATCTTTACTTGTGCCTTTTCCTTAAATAGATCCATTATTCTTTTTGGAGGAAGCATTTTTCTTGAACAGTTGTCTTATTTATTTCTCTGCTTATTAACATATTAGGCTAGCAACCATCTTCTAAGAGTTTGTTACATTACAGTAACAATCTAAGGGATATCTTATAATTGAGAAAATGATTTCAGTTTGGGAATTTAAAAGTTTTTAAAAATTAATTTGGTTAAAATGCATTTTAATGATTATAAATACATAATATATGTTGGAATTTTACTTTGTTCTTATGTATGCTAAGCATTTGTACATGTTATTTTCCTTTTATATTTTAAAGTATTCATTCATTTATTCATTCATGAGTGCCTTTTATATGCCAAGCACAATGATAGGAAAAACAGTATGATAGTGTTGTCTTAGAGTGATATACTTACTGTATAGGGGCATTTTACAGGAAATAGTGATCAGGGAAGGTTTTAAAGCAGAAGGAATACTTAAACCAGAAACTTAAGGGATATGTGGAAATATGTCATAAAGAGAAGGGTGAGAAAGGACAGTCCAGGAAGAAGTAAAAGAATTTGAGTAGGACTATAGAAGTTAGGAGATAGTAATATAAGGAGAATTTACAACATTTTGCCACAGCTGGAGCAGAAGGTACAAGGCAGAAAGAGTTGAGAAACAGAAAAAATTGTTTAAGTAGTTTGGATTTCATCATAAGCGCTGTAGAAAGCCAGTGAAGGTTTCTAGGCAGAGAGGTGATTTCAGCAGTTAGAGCAAAAGTCAGCAAACTATGGCCCACGACCTGTTTTTCTATGGCCCACTATCTGAGAATGGTTTTTACATTTTTAAATGGTTGGGGAAAAAGATCAAAGGCAGTATAATAATTAATGAAACCTGAAAATAATTTGAAAATCAAAATTTTATGCCCATAAATAGTTTTACTGGAACAGAGTCAACATTTATCTGTTCACATCTTTTCTATGGCTGCTTTTAGAAGAGTCAAGTAGTTGCTTCAAAGAACGTATGACCCACAGAGCCTAAAATAATTTGCTATCCGGCTCTTTACAGAAAAAAAAATTCTGATATCTGGCTTAAATAAACCAATTAAAATATAGAAATAGTATAAATCTCCATACTGGATAGAAAAGTAAGACCTAACTACTATATGCTGTTTATAAAAAAACCCACTGTAAATATAATGATACAATAGTTTAAAAGATATAATAGGTAACAGTAAAAAGATGGGAAAAGATATATTTTGGAAACACTAATCAAAAGAAAGTTGAAGTAGTCATATTAACACCAGAAACAAGGAATATAATAGAGATAAAGGACATTACAAAATGATCAAAAGATCAACTCACAAAAAAAGCATAATAATTCTAAATGTATATAAAGCTACTGATAGAACTTCAAAATACATAAAGTAAAAACTGATAAAACAGAAAGGAGAAATAGACAAATCCATCATTATTGCAGCTGAAATTTCAACACTCCTTTCAATAACAGAACATGTAGACAGATAATCAGTAGGGATATAGAAGCTGTGAATATTATCAACCACCTGGATCTAACTGACATTTATAGAACATTCCATCTGATAACAGGAGAATACATGTTGCTTTCAAGTGTAGATGGAACATTTGTCATGATAGACCATATTTTGGCCTATAAAAAGAGCATTAACAAATTTAAAAGAATTTATTCTCTGACAATAATGGAATTAAACTGGAAATCAGTAACAGAAAATTATAGAACAACTCACTTCAAATAGCCTATGGTTCATAGAGGAAATCATGAAAAACTTTAAAAAGTTTTGAATTGACCAAAAATGAAAACACTACACCAGATGTCAAAATTTATGGGATGTAGTTAAAGCGTTGTTTAGAGAAATATGTTGAGCATTATTAAATGCTCATTATTAAATGCTTATATTTGAATAGAAAAAAACTCAAAATCAGTGACCTAGGTTTCCACTTAAGAAAATGAAAGCTAAATTAAATCCAAAGCAAGCAGAAGAAAGGAAAAAGTAAAAGAATAAAGAAATCAATGGAACCAAAAGCTTGTCCTTTGAAAAGATCAATAAAATTAATAAACCTCTAGCCAAACTGACCATGAAAAAAAGAGAAAAGATACAAATTACAATATCAGTAATGAAAGTGGGGAAATCACTACAAATCCTTCAGGCAATAAAAAGAGTGTAAGGAATACTATGAAAAATTTCACTTTCACTGATTGACAGTTTAGATTAGGTGAACAAATTATTTTAAAGACACAAACTGACAAAGTTCACTCAAGAAGAAATAGATAATCTGAATACTGCTATATTTATGCAAAAATTTGAATTCATAATTTAAGATGTTTCCACAAAGAAAATTACAGGTTTTTTTGGTGAATTCTATCAAACATGTATGAAATAAGTAATACTCATTGTATGCAAACTCTCTCTGAAAGCAGATGTTTTACTGGTAAATTCTACCAAATTTGTATGCAATAATACTATTTGTATGCAAATTCTCCCAGAAAACCAAAGATGATGGAACACTTCCCAACTCATTTTATGATACTATTGTGATAATTAATCTGATACTAAAATCAGATAAAGATACTATAAGAAAACTACAGACCAACATCCCTCATGAATATAGATGCAAAGATACCTTTATAAAATACTAACAAATTGAATTCAGCAATATTTAAAAAGGGTACTATATCATGACCAAGTGGGATTTGTCCTGGAAATGCAGGGCTAGTATATTTGAAATCATTTAATGTAATTTACCATATCAATAGGCTAAATAAGAAAAAAACATATGCTGATTAAATAGACACATAAAAAGCATTTAATAAAATTCAACATCCATGATTAAAAAAAAAATGCTCAGCAAACCAGGAATGAGAAGAAACTTCTTCAACTTGATAAATGGCATTTGTGAAAAACCTGTGTAAGTAATGTCATACTTACTGGTGAAAGAGTGAATGATCTTTTCACCTAAGATGAGGTACAAGGCAAGGAAATCCACTTTCACCAGTCATATTCAACACTATTCTTAAGGTCCTGGTATTACAAAACAGCAAGGAAAAGATATATAGGACATACAGATTGAAAAGGAAGAAAACTACAAGATTCTCAGATGGTGTGATTAGCTACATAGAGATATTATACAATTTTAATATAAGGCATAAAAACAAAACTAAGATGTAAGTGAAAGATAACAAATACCTTATTCAAGGATTCAAAGACTTAATATAAAGATGTTAGTTTTCTTCAAATTGATTTATCCATTCAGCAGAATTTCAATCAAAAGCCTAAATGGTATTTGTGTGTGTGGTGTTTAAGCAAACTGGATCCAAAATGTATGTGGAAGAATAGAGGATGAAGACTAGACAGTATTCTCCTGAAATATTAATATAAGTAAGGAGCATTTGACATGCCAATTATCAAGACTTTTTAGCAATAGCTTGTTATAAAGACAATATAGAATTCATCCAAGGAAACAGAATTGAGACACTGAAAACAAATCCTCATGTTGGATATTATAGTGGAGGTGGCATCAAAAATCTTTGAGAAAGAAGAAAGAAAAGAATGTTTAATAAGTAGTCAGTTGTTTATTTTTATGGAGAAAAATAAGATGGGTATTACATCCTACATGAAAATCAGTTCCAAATAGATTAAAGGTTGCAATGTTAATGGCACAACTTTTTAGAAGAAAAAAATGTTTCCTATGTTGGGGTGTGAAAGGATTTCTTAAACAAGATGCAGTTGCTAAATTTAGATGTTGAATATTACCAACTACAGAAGATAAACACATTTGATTCTATGAAATGACATAGTAGAAAATTCACAAAGACAAACTGCAAACTGGGAGAAGGTATGTATAACACAAATAACTGACAAATAATAACCGTATACTTTTACAAATCTATCAGAGAAAGGCAACTCATTAAAAAAAGGACATAAAGTGTAAATACGAATTTAACAGAAGAAGAAAGACAAATGGCCGAAGACATGAAAAAATAAGTGAGATCTCATCACGAATCAAAGAAATATAAAATAAGACCAGAATGAGACACTAAAACTTACTAGATTGGCACAAATCTAGAAGCCTAAGAATAACAAGTGATACTAATGTGAATCTGCAGGAACTCATATTCACTGCTAGATAGATTATAAATTGGTACAACTACTTTGAAAACAATTTGACATTCTGTAAAGTTGAACATTCGTAGGCTGTGATTCAGCAGTTCTACTCTGCTATATGTTTTAGAGAGCCAGCTATACATGTTGTTAGGTGACATGTGCTAAGAAACTCATGGCTTCCTTGTTGTTAGTACCTAGCAGTTGGAAACAATTTAAATGTTCATCAATTGGAGAAGAGATGTATAGATTGCATTAGATTCATACAAAGGTGTGTTATGTGGCAATGACAGCTTATGAACTATACTTCATTGGGATGACATGGATGAAACAATATTGCGTGAAAAACATCAGACCCAGAAGACTACACATAAGAAGAAAAAGCAGTGTGGTAGTTAAGAATGCAGACTCTGGAGCTAGAGTGCCTGGAGGTTAAGTTGTGACTCCACCACTTATTAGACGTGTAACCTTACATAAGTCATTTATCCTCAGTTTTCTCATTTGTCAAATGATGGTTGTCGTGAGGATTAAATGATTTAATACATGTAAAGTTCCTGTGTGTGGTGCTATACAACTGTTATTACTCCGAATTCTTTTATTTTGGGGGCAGTTTTCTGTTTACTCTTTAATTTTTGATGTTATTTTAAATTATGTTCTATCACTCCTCCCCTCCCAATAGGTCTAATATATGGTCATTGTTGGTAATTGGAAAATAAAAAACTTTTTTAAAAAGAATTAAACAACCATAATATAATATCGAGACAGTTCTTACTATGGCTTCTGTTCTTTGCAGGATGCCAGAGTATGCTAGTGTCTAGGCAAGACAACACACTTCTTTTTTTCATGGAAGTCTATGTATGAATGGTGTAAGAGAATTCAGGCCTTATTATATCTACCTAGTATATAGAACTTTGCAAATAAACCTAAATAGTACTGTGGCACTATGAAATTGTCTAATAAGAATTCCTATGGGAAATGCATAAAATATGAACTAAATAAGTAAAGGCAATTTATTAATTTTCCAGTTGGTATGTGAGCAAATGCTAATCTTCATGATTGATTTATGCACAAATGTTATACAAAGCCACAAAAGTTGTAGACAGCCACAAATATAGAAAGATTTACTTACTAGATAGTGCTGTGCCCTCATTTAGACTTATGATTTGATTTTAACTTGAGGTGAGAGGAGAAGTAGTTATGCGTTATCCATTACTAGAAGAGATTTAGGTATTCTAATTAGTGAAATTGAGGAAATATGAATTCTTAGGTACTCCTTTCTCTGTTCTCTTGATATTGGCTACTGTTGGTATTGTTTTGGTGACTCTACAGAGTTAAGAATGTTCATTATTATTCTCTCAGAATCCTTATAAGTTGGTTTGCGGATACTATGTGACTGTACAGTATAAATACAATGCAAATTGATTATAGAAATCTTGCAACAATATGCAAAATCTATTAAAGCGTTGGAGAATTGCTAGACGCAAAGAAATTAACAAATGAGAATCTGGCAGATAATAATTGAAGAGAAAATTCACAAGGTTCATGACATACATAGGTAGGTCAAAAGAGTACAACATGATGATTATGGATTAGTAGAGGTCCTTGGGAAAAATGAAAACCATGAATATTTTTGCAACAATGACCTTACAATTATATGAAAAATTAGATTTGAAGAGAAGAATGTGATATTGTTATTATAATTTTAGTAGGACTTTTTAATATAATGAGATATACATGCAGGAAAGCATGCAAAATATGTATATAGTTTAAAGAATAACTATTTCCAGGTCAGGAAATAGAGCATTGCCAGCATCCCAGAGGCCTACCAGGTGCCTTTATCCATCTCCTTTCTACCCTCAAAAGTAACTATTATCCTTTGTCCTGATTTTGCCCTTGCTTGTCTTTTTAGTTTCATCATCTATGTTATGTGTCACCAAATAATACTTAGTTTTGCCATTTTAAAATTTCATATAAATATAATCATTTATGTGTATTCCTTTGTGTCTTGCATATCTCACTACATTTGTGAAATTCATTCTTATTGCAGTGTGACAGTCTAGTTCTGCTGTCCTCAACTCTCAGGCCGTGGCCTGGTACCAGTCCCCAGTCCTTGGCCTGTTAGGAAACAGGTTGCACATCGCCTTCTGAGCTCCGCACTCCCACTACCACCCCCCAAGACAACTCCCACCCCCACCAGTCCGTGGAAAAATTGTCTTCCATAAAACCAGTCCCTGGTGCCAAAAAGGTTGGGGAATGCTGCTCTAGTTCATTGATTTTTCAGTCCTGTATAGTATTCCTGTAAAGTGAAGAAATAAATATTATTTTAGACAAACTGACAATTAGTATTTATCTTAAGAGACTAAAAATATTTTTCTTCACTCAACAAATACTTTGTGAGTGGCTATTATGTGCTTTTTTGTTTGTTTGTTTGTTTCTCTTTATTTTTAGTTACATGTAACAATAGAACGAAGTAAGCGTAGCTTAAACAGTAATGAACTTGTTAATATTATCTCAGAGTATTTGACTTCATAAAATTTTAATTTTCATATTTCAAAAGCCCCATGAAACATTAAAAGGAGAATTTTAACCTGAGAAGAATGTTTGGAACAAATATGGCAAGTATCCTTATTATAGAAAGTATTTACACAAATTGATTACAGAAACAATTAAAACTCAGTAGAAATTGGGAATAGGAAGGAAGAGACATTTCACAAAGAAATATAAAAGCTAGTATACAGAAAAAATGTTAAATTGCATTGAGATCTTAAAAATTAATTTCTTTGAAGACATCTTTTTTCTTTTTGTCTTTATCTGTTTGTAGAACCCAGTGATTTTTCAGGCAGTTATATTTGTAAGAAGGTTAGTTTAAGAATCTACAAAGTCAAAGTCAAGTTCTGATAATTTTTTGATTTCTTGCATTAGCAATTCTTTTAATATGGCCTGATTTACTATGTCATCATATTATAGAAAGACAGCATTAGAAGAGTGTACATGACACGGTAAAATTAAACACATGCTCACAATCAAATTAATGTATTTCATCTGTCTTCAACTAATAACAATCTGTCATGTTATCTATCTGAGTAGGGGCATAAACAGTTTATTTTGTGTTTGGAGTAACTTCCTGGAGGTAGTTAATGTGACAAGTAGTTTGTTTGAATTGAGTATAACCAGATCAACACTCTAGATGTTTCCTTGATAACCTAAAAATTACTGTGAAAATCTGTACAAGTGCTATATTTATATTTTGCTTTTACTTCTTTTAAGTTAGACAGTGACATTTTTCATAGTCATTTCACCAAGAATATTCTGTTCCTGCCATTGTATATGGACTGAGGGGCAAAAGCAGTTTATACTTTTAATGCTTTCTTTCCATTGACAGGGAGTAGACATTAATAATATAATTAATTAACAATATAATACTTTCCCCTTTTAAAAATATGAACTAATATTCTAGTTTGAATGAAAAAAGTCATATTTATTATTGAATATGTTCTTCACAGCATGTTGAAAAATAAATATTTGGGAAAATAGAAATATTATAAAGCCTCAGGCCAAATAATATAGATACTATTGTTGAGTGTTTCAGAATTTTAAAATTTTACTTAACTTAAAACTTTACATCATTTAGTTTAATCAGTAGCTCTGATTATAATACATTTGATGTATCTAGGTTTTTTAAAAGCTATTACATTTAATACTGCATCTTTAGAGACCGTTCTGTCCATTGTTACCAGTAGTCATATAGGTGGATGCAATGGAGATCCTGAATAAGGGAGGACTCCTGAATGCCAGTAAACAAATAGGACTTAAGAAGAGAAGTTGTTATATACTCGGCTATTAGCATTAGTGTGTGTGTTTTAGAAGTCAAAATATATACATAATTTTAAGCACATGTAAATCAAATTTAATAAATTGTTAAGGGAATTTTACTTGTCATGTTTGGGCTAATCATGATGGATCATTTCTAAACATTATGTAATTTCACAACTTGTATGTACAGCTGCAAGTACTTTGTAAAAGACTTTATATAATCAAGTGCTAAGGCAAAGCATATCTTATATTCTTCCATAATGCTTATTGCCTCAGTTTTATGATTTATTATTATTAATTAATACTTTTAAAGTACTAACAAGTAAATCAACAGCTATATAATAGTTCACTTTTTAAAATAGTGATATTTAACATTTATATATCTTTATTATTTTAATTAAAATTCTAAATAAAAGTCAGACTTAAAGTTATCATCCCTAAAGTTGATGCTCTTTCTTCTTTGGGAACATCTAACTGGATTTGAACAGATAGCGTGGTTCTAATTTTGGTGCTACCAATGACTAGATTTGGGACTTTGGTTAAGTCACTCTAAACGTTGTTTTTTTTTCGCATGTGAAATTAGAGCAATGCTTATCTATTTGCCAAGCTTGCTATGAAGCCCCAAAGGGTTCTGAAAATTTTGAAAGAATTTAGGTTGTTTCAGAAATCTCCTAAAGTGGTTTCTCTGCTTCTGTTTTTACCCTTGGACATCCTTTCTCCTCAAAGCAGCCAGAGTAATTTTTAAAATGCAAAGATTATATTGTGCCTTTGGTTACCACCTTCCAATGGTTTTCCATTGCTATATTTGAGTAATATCCTCATTATACTACGGGCACCACTCTTGTTCATTATGCTTCTTTGTTTTCCTCAGTTGCACTCAATCTTTTTCCTCTTCCAGTTTTTTGTTCTTGTCTCAGTGATTGAAACATTTTTTTTCTCCAATCTCCTATTAACTTGTTTGGCTTATTCTTGTCCTTTAGATCTCAGATCAAAAAGGTCTTCCATGGCTACCTTATATAAAATTGTCATAATTGCCATCCTGGCTCCTGTCCTTCTCTTTCACTCAGTTACTTTCTATGTGATCATCTTCCTATCCCACACCCCCATTTCAGATTATGCTAATTGTAATTACCTCAATTATTTACATCTTTACATATTTTACTTATTTATGACTTTTTTCTTCCTCATTAATCTGAGGGTAAGGATAACGTCTATACTGTTCCTGAATTTATTGCTTGTGTATTGGCATATAATAGATACTCATATTTATTTAATAAATTTGAGACATTGTTTTACCTCTTTTAAAGGAGTGCATAGACTTTTTTTTTTCTTCTAGGAGTTTTATAGTTTTGTGTTTTACATTTAGGTTTTTAATTGATTTTGAGTTAATTTTTGTACTTAGTATAAGATAAGGGTCCAATTTCTTTGCGTGTGTGCGTGTATATTCCATTTTCCCAGCATCATTTGTTGAGGACTGTCCCTTTCCCATTGAGTGGTCTTGGCTCCCTTGTGGAAGATCATTTGACCATATACATGAGGTTTATTTCTGGGCTCTCTGTTCTATTTGGAAGGCTATGAGTTTAAGCTATAAAATGATGCTCTTAATTGGCATTTCTTTTATGACTTATCTGGCTCTCCAAGTAAATCTTGCTGTCTAAAAGCAGAGATACTAGAATAACACCACATTTATTAAAAGATTTTACAAGAGACTGAGTGATAGTGATGGGTGAAAATTGGCATTGGGAGTTCTTGGGTTTTGAAGTTCATAATTTGACTTGGGGAAAAGAGGGAGGAAAAATGAGCAGTTCCCTTTACTATTTTTTCATTGAATGGGCAGTGTCTTTAGAAGGACATATACTTTCTGGCATTCAAAAAGTGGTCATGCTGTCTTTTCAGAATTGTATTTTCATTCCGGTCAAAGTAACCACTCCATCCAAATAATTTTTTTAGTTGAATAATTAATCGTGTTGAGAACATACAATGTTTTTTCTTTAGTTCTTCACAAAAAGGCGTCTTCTTTAGACTTCATTGTTGAAGGAGAATCTAGTAAATACCCTAAGCTGATGTGTTCAAGGCATCTCTACTTTCATTTAAATGTATAGCACACTTTCCACACTGTATATTAGCTTCTAATATTCCAGCTTTGCTTTCCTTGTATCTTCCAACAAAATGTGTTGTCAATGGAGAATGTGTTTTTGTTTTCATGCTGTTTTTCATGTATCATTTAAGCCATTTAATGGCAGAGGAAAGAACATTTCTCCAATAATAGTTTTGTTTGTTTTATTTTTCCCTATTAAGTAAAAACACAAAAGAGGCTTCACAGTTTAGAATTAAATTTTATGTAATTTTGTGATTATTTGATTGCATATAACATGACCAAAATCATGGAGGCAATTATAATGCTTAATTTCCTTGTCTTGCTAATCGTGATAACTTCATATTAGCATTAGTTCATAATTCAAGACCTAACACAGGCATACCTTATTTTACTGTGCTTTACTTTATTGTGCTTTATAGATACTACATCTTTTACAAATTGAACGTTTGTGAAAAACCTGCATTAAACAAGTCTATCAGTGCCGTTTCTCCAACAGCATGTACTTATTTGTGTCTTTGTGTCACATTTTGGTAATTCTCGCAAAATTTCAAACTTTGTCATTGTTATTATATCTGTTATGGTGATCTGTGATCAGTGATCTGTGATGTTACTATTGTAGTTGTTTGGGGGTGCCACAAACTGCACCCATATAAGATAGCAAACTTTATAAATGCTGTATGTGCTCTGACTGCTCCACTGATTGGCCATTCTCCCCATTTCTTTCCCTCTCCTCGGGCCTCCTTATTCCCTGAGACACAATATTATTCAAGTTAGGCCAATTAATAACCCTACAGTGATTTCTAAGTGTTCAAGTGAAAGGAAGTGAGGGGAGTTAGCTATGCTCCCAGCAAAACATTGGGTCCCTTAGGTAGGGGTCATCACAAAGGATAAGAAAATAATAGAAAATGGAAAATAACAGATATAAAAGAATACACACAGACGAAGGTATAGTTTTATAGATTTATAAAGATAAAAGTCAAAAGTGGGGTACTCAGGAGTCTCTGCGATATCCCTGTGAATCGTAAGGCCACTAGTGAAGTTTTACATGGGTATTTATAGGTACAGAGATTGGTTGCCAGGGGTAACAGATTTACGTAATAACAGGTAGTTTGTTTTGGGTTAAAAGTCTTTCAAAAGTCTTCTATAGATCCCTTGACTAACTCTGGTTACAAAATCTTTCAAGGACAAACTTCTAAGTTCTAAGCTAAAGCTATTACTTAACAGAAGGGTTAAACAGAGATGTAGTGGCTCCATATTTCTTTATATAGTTATTGCAGACAGAGACAGGTCATCAAGAAGTCAAGCAGGAACTGTCCCTTGGGCTAATTGTTTTTAGCCACAGGTGTCTGTCTCTGGGCGGACACTCTTTGATCAGCTCTCATCTCGTGGTTCCATGCAGACCTTGCTTTGTCCTTCAAAGCAGGTGAGAATCACGGGGTTAAGACTGCAGCGTCACCTTGGAAAGCAGCTGCTACTGACATTCGAGATGCCCTCCTGAGGTGGAGCAGCTTTTGATATGCAAACTAACATGTTCACATATTCTTTTAGGGCAGAGCCCTGCAAAATTTCTAAGACGATTTCTGTCTCTAATATAGTAATATTAATTTATGGAGTGACAGGAAGAATCATGTATCTCTCACTTTAAGTCAAAGGCTAGAAAGGATTAAGTTTGCTGAAGAAGGCATGTGGAAATCTGAGATAGGCTAAAAGCTAGGCCTCTTGTGCCAAACAGTTAGCCAAGTTGTAAATGCAAAGGAAAAGTTCTCGAAGGAATTTCAAAGTGCTACTTCACTGAACACACGAATGATAAGAAAGTAAAACAACCTTATTGCTGATGTGGAGAAAGTTATAGTGATCTGGATAGAAGATCAAACTAGTCACAACATTTCCTTAAACGAAAACCAAATCCAGAGCAAGGCCCTACCTCTCTTCAATTCTGTGAAGGCTGGGAGAGATGAGGAAGCTGCAGAAGAAAAGTTTAAAGCTAGAAGAAGTTGGGTTCATGAGGTTTTAGGAAAGAGGCCATCTCCATAACATAAAAATTCAAGGTGAAGTAGTAAGTGCTGATGGAGGAGCTGCAGCAAGTTATCCAGAAGATCTAGCTAAGATCATTGATGAAGGTAGCTACACTAAACAACAGGTTTTCAATGTGGACAAACCAGCCTTCTGTTGGAAGAAGATGACATCTAGGACTTTCATAGCTAGAGAGGAGTAGTCAATGTCTGGCATCAAAGCTTCAAACAACAGGCTGATTCTTTTGTTAGAGTCTAATGCAGCTGGTAACTTTAAGTAAAAGCCAGTGTTCATTTACCATTCTGAAAATCCTAGGGCCCTTAAGAATGATGTTAAATCGACTCTGCTTGTGTTCTATAAATGGGATAACAAAGCCTGGGTGACAGCACATCTGTCTACAGCATGGTTTACTGAATATTTTAAGCCCACTGTTAATACCTACTCTTCAGAAAAAAAGATTCCTTTTAAAATATTACTGCTCATTGACAATGCACCTAGTCACCCAAGAGCTCTGATAGAAATGTACAAGGAGAAAAATGTTGTTTTCGTGACTGCTAACACAACATCCATTCTGTAGCCCATGGATCAAGGAGTAATTTTGACTTTCAAGTCTTATTATTTAAGAAATACGTTTTGTAAGGCTATAACTGCCATAGATAGTGATTCCTCTGATGGATCTGGACGAGGTTATTGAAAACCTTCTAGAAAGGATTCACCATTTTAGATGCCATTAAGAACATTGATGACTCACGGGAGGAGGTCAAAATATCAACTTAAACAGGAGTTTGGAAGAAGTTGATTCCAACCCTCATGGATGATTTTGAGGGGTTCAAGACTTTAGTGGAGGAAGTAACTGCAGATGTGGTGGAAATAGCAAAAGAATTAGAATTAGAAGTTGAGCCTGAAGATGTCTCTGAATTGCTGCAATCTCCTAATAAAACTTAAAAGAATGATGAATTCCTTATTATGGATGAGCAGAGAAAGTGGTTTCTTGAGATAGAATCTACTCCTGGTGAAGATGCTGTGAACATTGTTGATATGACTACAAAGGGTGTAGAATATTACATAAACTTAGTTGTTAAAGCATTGACAGAGTTTGAGAGGATGAACTTTTCTCTGGATTTTTACAGTAGCCTCCTCAGTGGTTTCTTTGCTTTACATTTGGCCTTCTGTAGTTTAATTTCAACAAAGTAGTCAAAGTGAACTTTTTAAAATATGTCAGATAACATCTTCTTTTTTCTCCCCTTTTTGTTCAAAACCCTCCAGTAACTTCCCATCTCTATTATAGTGGCCTTTGTGCCCTATGTGATCTGGTTCTTGGCTTACTATTCCTCTGTCCTAGTCTGGTTTTTGTTGCTAAAACAGAATACCTGAGACTGGATAATTTATAAAGAAAAGAAGTTTAATTGATTCACAATTCTGGAGGCTAGGGAGTCCAAGATTGGGTAGCCAATCTGGTGAGGGCGTCATGCTGCTTCACCTCATGGTAGAAAGTGGAAGAGGGGCTGTGTGTGTGCAAAGAGGCCAAACACAAGCAGAAACAACCTGCTCTCATGGTATCTAATCCAGTTCTGTGAGAGCAAGAACTCACTTCTGCAAGCTGGAATTAACCTATTTATGAGGGATCTGCCCCTATGACCCAAACACCTCATACTCGGCCTCACCTCCCAACACTGTCACATTGAGAATCAAATTTCAAGATGAGTTTTGGCGGGGACAAACCACATCCAAACCATAGGACCTTCTAAGCTCATTTTTCACTTTTTCCCTCCCCTGCTAACTCTTCAGCAATTCTTACCTCCTGGCTTTTTGTGAATCTGCCAAGCATAATCCTTCATTAGGGGCTGTGTCACTGCAATTTGCTCTGCTTGGAAGGCTTCCCTCAGATTTAATTGCTTCCTAGCCTGCTGAAGATCTTTGACCTATCTATTTAAAATAGTAGTTTCCCTCATGTACCTTTTTTCTCCATAAGATTTGTCAGCATTTACCATCTTATATGTTTTGCTTGTTAGTTCTTTTGCCTTCATTAAAATGTAAATTCATTGTTATGTCTGCAACACCCAGAATAGTACCTGGCCATAGAAGGCACCCAAATATTTGTTGAATGAATGATCAATAAGGCAGTTGACCATTGGAATTGTTAAGCATGTGTTTAAGCATGGGGTAGTAGTGTTGAAGTAAAAGAAATTACATATGTACAATGTTAATGCCCTTGTCTCTTTAGTTGCTTAGATATTAGAAGGATATATGCCAAAATGTTAATTGTAGTTGTCTTTAGTTAATGGCATTTTAAAATTTCATTTTTATAATTGTTTTTCTGAATATTTGAGAAATGAGCATATATTACTGTTATCAAGAAATTTTAATTCCGTTTTGAAAAATAAAATGTAAGATCTAGAAAAATGACGTAGTTAACTGAAGGATGTAAGGAAATTAAATCATTATAACAGTAAGGATGTTATCGCATGTTTGATAGATGGGTACTGGATAATAATTTTAAGGATGCTCTTAAAAATATAAGAAAAGAAAGAACTCTTAAAAGTAGAAGAAAAGAAAGATTTTACCAGTGTCTTTCTGTAACTTTATTTCCATAATGTATATCTCTGGATTATTTAGAATGAAGTACTCTAGTTCCTTAGGCTTACTGCTGCCATAACAAAATACCTGAGACTGGGTAATTTATAAACAACAGAAATTTATTTCTTACACTTCTGGAAACTGAAAGTCCAAGATCAAGGCATTGGCAGATCTGGTGGCTAGTAAGGGTCTCATCTCTGCTTCCAAGATAGCACCTTGAACAGTGTCCTCATATGGCAGAAGAGCAGAAGAGAGCAAGCACATTCCTTTAAGCCCTTTTATAAGTGTCCTAATCCCATCCATGAAGGCTCAGCCCTCATGGCTTAATCACCTCCTGAAGGTTCCACCTCTTAATACTATGATGTTGGTGATTAAATTTCAATATCTGAATTTTGGGGGACACATTCAGACCATAGCATCTGGTAACTGAGTCCTCTTAGATGTCACCTACTGAATACTAACACAACAGAGGAAAATTTTGTAGGAAAGTGCTATGAGGGCCTTTTCTTTTATATCTACTGTCTCATTTGTGAGAATCTCAGCTATTTAAAACAATTTTTATGATTCTTAATGTTCTTTTATGTTCATAATACTGGTGGTGACTTGTTGAGGTACTGGATTATGTTATTTTTCGTGTTTGGATTCTCACCGACTACCACCATACCAATAGGTGCTCAATATTTGTTTAGTAAGTGATTTCTTTTGGTTGAGCAGTGATAGTACTATTCTCTTCTTGGTTATAATTATTAGGAAAAAAACTTTTGTTTGAATAGTAAAATTGTTCAACGCTATACATAAACTTAGGTGATGGATGGAGAGTTGGGAGGAGGGAGAGAGAAAAAAATGGAAAGAAAAAACAACAAAGATAGACTATTCCGTTAGAAAGACAAATGCACACACACATTAAAAGACACAACTTTATGTCTTTTTAATTGGATAGTGACCTCATTGGAGATTTTTCCTAGTGACATGATTTGTTCTTACTCTTATTGAGTTAGGAAAGTATTTTAATGTCAATATTATGATAAACTAGATGTATAAATGTCAGTGCTAATAGATTAGTATTTTAGTCTTCCACAAATTGATGCCTGTGGTATCTGGACATTTTTCAGCCTATTCTTATAAATAAAGTCTCAATGATGTTTAAGAAAGAGAAACTTGTGTCCAGAAAAGAAAAAAACTGCATATTTTCCAAAGTAAGCAACATAGATGGGGCTCAGGCATCCCCCCACCGGATCAGAAATCTCCTAGAGAAATATCTCTTGAGCCTAAACTTCAGACCTTCAATATAATTTTACATAAAGCCTTTTATGCAGTATGAGAGCATTTTTTAGTTGATAATCAATTGCCACTATTATGTAGGCTTACTAGATTTGAAAATTTACAAGTTTTTACAAGTCAGTTGGGTCCCTTCCTCAGGAAATCAGTTTAAGTTTTTCCCTGTGTTGACTCAAAGAGCCTAGTTGTCCTTAAATCCTGTGAATATATTTGCCTTATAATTGACAGTGTTGAGTCAACACCCTTATAGGGTCCGTAGTGTTGTAAAAAGAAAAACTGTTCAATAAAGGATCGCATTTGAAAAAATAGACTGTCCCGGATACAAGTAATATTGGATATGAGTACTGTGCTTTGCTTTAAATCACCTACTATCAAGGAAATATATCTTTGCCCATTATTTTCAAAATTGATACTTTAGTTTGGAAAGCAATGGAACTGTATTTTTGTGAAAGTAAACCATGGTGGCTATAAACGAATTAAATATGCAATGTAATATTGATTGCTTTTTAGCAGAAAATTAATTATGTATTTGTGTTAACATTAAAGTTTATAGAGATTACATAACTCTTATAGTTATTAAAGTGATTAAACTGTTTCAAACTAAATATGCTTGGGTAAGTACACCTTGACTTCAATTAATCACCATGTTTGAATGTACTATATTAAGTAGATCTTTTTTGAGCAACATCAATATGCCTGAACCTATATAGATAATAATGATAGCTCCACTTTTTTTTTTTTTAGCAGTTATGTGCTAGTCATTGTGCACTATACATGGATTAATTCTCAAAGAACTCTATACAAGATAGGTATATTTATTATTCTGATTTTATAGATGTGGAAACTGAAATATGAAGAGATTAAATAAGTTGCCCAAGATTACACAACTAGTATCAAAGCTGGGATATGATATTGGAAAGTAAGTCAAATTTAAACATGTTAAAAATGTTTTGATTGACTAATATTGAGTTCTGTTCTCTCTTTAACACCTTTCTAGTTGATTTGGAGCATATGCGAACAGTAAAACTTGAAAAACACTTGCGGTTTTGCCAGGAAAATGGTTTTAGTAGTCACTTTGTCTCAGCCAAGACAGGAGACTCTGTAAGTAAAATAATAAATATTGCATTTTAAAAGTGATGTTTTACTTTTATTTACTGACATTCATAGGAAGTGTGTTCCCATTACTTTTGGAACAAATTAATTCCTACTGAAGACTTAAAATAGGTGAGCTATAACATGTCTATTCTGTTTATATTATTGTATAATTCATTTAACATAATTTTATGGTTATCTTAGGGAATTTTAAAATGCGGAGAATTAAAGTGAATGTAACCACTCATAATCCCAGCATCTACAGATGACCATTCATAATCTCATATGATTTCATCTAATATTTTTCCGATGCTCAAAAATACTAGTGCTGCTGCTTGCTGGTAGCAGATGGCATTTATTGATTGTTTACTTTGTTACAGGCACTGGACTACTCTGATTATCCCCATTTTAGAGAAGTTATGTAATGGGGTCCAGGTTACACACAGCTAATAAGTGGTAGAGATAGGATTTATGAACCCAAGTAGTGACACTCCAGGGCTCACTGTCTTAACCACAATAAATGTTTATTAAAACAATTAGGATCATAATATAAATATAATTTTGTTTTACTTTTTTTTTTTTTTTTTTGGGACAAAGTCTCACTCTATCGCCCCAGGGTAGAGTGCAGTGACATCGTCATAGCTTACTGTAACCTCAAACTCCTGAGTTCAAAAGATCCTCCTGCATCAGCCTTCTGAGTAGTTGGCTCAGGTACCTGGCTAATTTTTTCTATTTTTGGTAGAGGCAGGGTCTTGCTCTTGCTCAGGCTGGTCTTGAACTCCTGACCTCAAGCAATCCTCCTGCCTTAGCCTTGGCCTCTCAGAGTACTAGAATTATAGGCGTGAGCCACCATGCCCAGTCTGTTTTACTTTTTTACTTAATGTTTTTGTATGTAGAAAAATTCCTCATGTCATTTAACATCATTAAATACATTTAATAATCCATTAAATAAACGTTCAAAAATTTATTCAACCATGTTCCTATTCTTGAACATATAGGGCGTTTCTAAGTTTTGGACCTAATGTTCTAAATGTAAAATTTTATCTATAAGCTTTTGATGTTTTAGTTATTTTCTTTAGATAATGTCCTTAAAAGCGGATTGAACATTGCCAAATTACTACCAGAAAGGCTAAATTAATTTATACTATCACCAGCATTGTATGATTGTCTTTTTAACATTCAGTATTTATTTATTTTTAAATCTTTGTCACATTGGTAGGCCAAAATATATATATATTAAAAAAAACCACTTCAGTTTTTAAATTCTGTTTACAATTGAGGTTGAAATTTAAAAAATTTTATTAACTATTTTCTGCTTATTACCTGTTTATAACTTTCTATTTTTAAAAAAAAATTATTTTTATGACCATTTTTATGTTAGGGATAACAGCCATTTGTCATAATTTTTGCAAATATTCCCCAACTGCCCCATTTTTTGTTTGTTAATTTTCCTGACATTTTTCAACCAAATGAACTTTGAAATTTTTCTATGGTTTAATCTTTTTGGTGTTTTATATTTATGATATCCTTTATAATTTTTATGCATAGGATAAATATTAAATAATATAAAAGATACTTAATCTTTTTTGGAGGTCAAATCCATTAAAAATATGGCCTTCTAGAAGCCTTTCCCCCAGGATAATATGAACATGGCACATACCCACACATGCCATTTAAGAAAATTCAGTATCAATAATTCTTGATAAACTCATTCATGGATTGATTGGGCTTCTACCCTCACTTAACTTCCTGGGGGTCTTTTGCTGTTTTAGAATTATTTTAATGTTTAGTATTTTAGCTTGTTTTTAACCACTTGGTATATTTGTGTATTTATGTTTAACCACTATTAAAAAGTCTCATTGTTCTTTTTAAATGCTACTTTGAATCGATTTGTTCTTGTGGAATCACATTAAGACTGGTAATCATTTCCAACTCCAGGTTACTGCCCCTCACTGCTTGAGGAATTGAGCTCCTAGCTTACTGTACTTTCTCTCATACTTCCTCTGTCACAATTCTTAGTGATTTCAGTACCCTTGCTTCTCCTCCACACCTCCACAGCCACTCACTCCCATACATACCACAGATCTTATCATTACAAGTTACTACTGCCCTTCTGTTATCTCAATATAAGGCATCCTATTCACCAACCACCAACCATCCTCTGTCTCACATTCTTGGAGACAGAGAACCCAATCATTCTTTAAGCCTAGCAAGGCCTACAAGACGTTAATCCTAACACCTTTTCAAAATCCCTAACCACCTTCCATGTCTTCATTTTCCTCTCTCCCAAACTTAAATCTCATGGCAGTCAAATTGTTGCTGTGTATACACCCTCACTTCTCTTCCCCTCTGTTACTTTGTCAGACTCACTTGGCTAAACCTTAATTCTGATGTAAACCAAGCTTCCACTTTTCTATGGCTGCAGACATGAACATGACCAGAGAAAAATACAGAGGCATGCTGGACGTTTCACTTTATATCACAATCAGTAACCTCAAGTGGACCCTTAATGTTGCTTGGTAAATGTACCATATATCCCTAGTCTGTCATTCTCCCCCTCACCTGTATGACTATTTTCATAGCTTCTCTTCTGTCTTCAAATGTTCAGAACATCTTCATCCGTTCTTTCAGATGATGACCTTGTTTCCTATTTTATAAGAAATTTGAAACAAACAGAAGACAACTTCCATATACTCCAGCCACCACATCTACCATCATCCTACCCCCCAACCCCATCTGTTCTCATATCTTCTATCTTCCCTTTGGTTACCATGGGATCTATGCTCCTAGCTAGGGCCAACTCCTCCACTATGTAATAGCTCCATTTCTCTTTGCCTAATCGAGGATATTGCTTTAGTAATTTCTCTGTTTTTCCTGCATCAGATTTTTTTCCATCTGCTGTATTATTCTTTCAGCATGCAAAATATTATGACTTATTTTAAAAACAAGAAAACTCTTGATCTAACATCTTTCTTTAGTTTTGGCTTTATTTCTTTCCTTCACTTTCCAGCAGGATGTGTTGAAAGACTTGTCTCCAGTTCCTCTCCTTCCGATTTCTCTTCAACAGTTGCAGCAGACTTTTGCCCCAGTATTTTACTCAAACTCCTATTATCCAGGTCAACAGTGATTTCCTTTTTGCTGAATCCAATGGTCAGTTTTCAGTCCTCATCTTGATTTAGTAGCAGCATGTAAAATAGTTGATCACATTCCTCTTTGAAATACTTTAATCACTTAGCTTCCAGGATACTTCATCTCTGGGTTTTCCTCTGACCTCATTAACTACTCTCTCAGTTCTCTTGACTGATTCCTTCTTATCTCTCCAACCCCTAAATATAGGTTCAGTCCTTGGATATTCCTTTTCCTAAACTTATTCCCTTAGTGACTTGATTTAGTTTTACAGCTTTGCCTAGACCTCTTCCCTGAACTACAGACTCATGTATCCAACTGCCCGTTCAGCATCTTCACTTAGATGTCTAATAAGCTGCAGGTTTAACACGTTCAGAACTGAGTTCTTACTGTTCCCTCCTCAGATCTCTCACAGTCTTCCCCACTTCAACAAATAACAGATCTATTCTACCAGTTGCTTGGGCCAAGGAGTTGTCCTTCACTCCTCTCCTCCTCTCATACCCCACATCTATCTATCACCAAATTCGGCTAGCTCTACTTTAAAAATATATCCAGAACCTGGTGACCATTTCTTACCATCTGGTCTTCTCCCACTTTGGTTCAGCCTTCATAATCTCTTACATTAGTCTCCTTGCTGATTTTTCTTTTTTTACTCTTGATCTTCTATGGTGAATGTTCAATACAACAGCTAGGTTGATCCCATTAAAATAAAAATCACATCGGGCTACTCTCCCATGGCTTTCGTTTCACTCAGAGTCTTTCCAATAGCCTGCCAGATCCTACATGCTTTGCACTCTCTTCATCTCTTTGCTCACCTTCTTTTATAGTCACTCACTTTCTCTCCACTTCACCACGGTAGCTTTCCTGTTGTTCCCTGAATATTGACCATCAGTGAACTAAAATATATTATGCTTTCTGGGGTACAAAGGGTATAAGCCTTTCAGGGATATGTATCTCTTTTTGATTAGAAATAAAATTAATAAACTTGTGGTAAATATTCAGTAAGTATTCATGAGATGAATAGAGGTAAGAATATGGCAGGACATTTATGAAGCAAAGGTAAGTTATATTACAGTAAACGTCAGATTGGAGCTCTAATACTCATAGTTGACCCCACATGAGCTGACTATGAAAGGCTGTTTATAGAAAAGTATTTGTAGATTTTTGTTCAAGTATAATGGAATATATTGTTTCTGTATTTTGAACTGATAAAGTACAGTAAAGAGTAAATACCAAGTTGCTTTACTCAGGAAATATGGAGACTCTCGAGTTGAAATTGATATGAGAGCCACAGAGATTATTAAAGGGTTAGAAAGTAAGACCTTTTAAGATAGGCTAAAATCAGCTCAAAAGACCAACCTAGAATTGGTAGGGAAAAACAAGGGTAGTAAAGTACAGATTGATTTATTTTCATGTTCCTCAGGAATTATGGGAGTTTGTTATGCTAGTAGGTGTGGGGTTTTTAGTTGTTTTTTGCTGTTTTTTAAAGTGGTAGCTGAAATTGTCATGTTAAATCTTTAAAAATGTGTGTTTTTAGAGATAAATGTAAGTTTACACCAATGCAGTGAATTGCTTGGAGTTTCAAATTATGGTTTAATCATTTAAAAAAATTATTACGTTTAAAATGTCTGTATATTTGACAAATAAAGCTATTTTTGGAATCGCTACATTTTATTTTTGCAATTCTTGCTGTTTATCATTTTTTAGAAAATTCAATTTATTTGAAGGTAACTTAAGCATGCCTGTTTTAAATCACTTAAACCTATTTTTGTTATGTAGGTCTTCCTGTGTTTTCAGAAAGTTGCTGCTGAAATCCTTGGAATCAAATTAAACAAAGCAGAAATAGAACAGTCACAGGTGATTATCTTGAACTTATATTTAAAAATTTAATGGATTTATTACAAGACATTAATTTCCACCCATGAATCCTTTCCCATTTGTGCATTCTATGTACATACCCCTAAAAGATATGTGTATGTATGGTCAGTCTTTATTGTAGAAGATGAAGAATGTTAAGTTTTTGCCAAATTATGATACCTTCGAAACCTCATTTTGTCCCTTTTGTTGGAAAAAAGATACTAATACAATAAACATTTCATTGGTGGTTAATTAATGGGTTAAGGTACCGACCATATTGTTTTGTACTTCTTTATGTAAGTTCTTTCAGAGCTTAATCATCCTCGACTGTAATGATATTAGTTCTTAATGATATTTTATTGTTTAATTTAATAGTATTGTTAATTATTGTGGATTTCTGAGTTCTTTCACTATTCCTAGATAGTTCTGCAAGACTAAGAAATAAACATGCATACCAGTAGTCAAGAACTTAAAAATATCAGTATAATTGCACACAAATTCATATTTGATAGAATGAAAAATCAGAGCAAGAGCTTATAGTTTAAAGTTAAGTTTCAGAAGCAGTTTGGGTAGAAGCAATAAACTAATTATATTTTCCTTCAATTTCCTCCACCCTATCCCCACCCCATGCAGCTAAAAAGGTATAATTGTCTTTTCCCATCTTTAAATTTTTCTTTAATTCTTCTGGAGTTAGTAGTTCTGTAGTTCTGTGTCTTATTCTCATGGTTACTGTGTGTGTGTGTGTGTGTGTGTGTATTAAAGCAATTAAAGTTAATATCAGTTGAAAATTATTATACTACCTGTTTCTAGGACTTGTTTAAAATATTTGGAACTCTGGAAATTTAATACTTTTAATTCTCATCATTCAGAGACATTTATTTCAGTATTTGCTATGGCCAGACACAGCGCTAAGATATTTTGTGCTGTTTAAATAACTCCCAAATACATAAAGGTTTTGGCCTAGGAGAATACAAGAAAGAGAAATCACCATGATCTGCTTGATCACACAGACCTCAGCAGACCCTAGAGGTCAAGTGATTCCTCTCCTTCTAACTTCTCATTCTGAATGATGTTTGTTTTTGATTAATTAGAGAGTCTATGCATGATTATCAAGCAATCATAAACAATTTATTGATCATGTATACTCAGTATATTGGTGGGTCTAAAGAAGATTTAAAGGACTTTAAAATGTAGTTCCTGACTTCAGTGAAGAAAATTAATGTATTATGTACCAGGACTGTGTTATCTCGTTTACTCCTTATAGTAACTTGGTGGGGCAGATGAAATGTCATCATTTTATGATCAGGAAACTGAGACTTTGGAGAGGTTAAGTAACTTGATCATTTAGTCAGGGTTAGGCAGTAGTGGTGCTAGAATTTGAACCCACATCTATCTGACACAGTGCCCTAGCATTTCCCCTCCAGGGAAAGTGTACTGGGCAGTTTGGAGTGAAGAGGAAGAAAAGGGCTGAAAGAGGAGCTGGTATGAACAGTATTCCTGGCTAGAAAAGCTTAGGTTGTATTTTGGGAACAGAAGAGCACTTTGGTTAAAATAAATGACCATTCATTGTTAGAGAATAAAGACAGTTTGAGAATGGATTATGGGGATTTATGAATGCCAAGTTGATGAATTTTATCTAACCTATGGACAGTGGGAACTCATTTTTAGGCAGGGAAATAAACAAAAGCAGTTTTTAGATAGGTTAATATAATGGGCTATTTTTGTGTGTGGTTGGATGGGAAGGAGATCGGGTAAGGAGACTGAGTTCCTGCTATCGTGTGGTAAGGACCAGAGTCAAGGTGGTAGGGAAAGGATTTAAGAGACATTTCTGAGAAGAATCAATAGGCCTTATGGAATGATTAGGTAAGAGAGAGAAGGAGAAGTCTAAGATAACCCTGAGATGTCTTGCCTGGAGGAATGGAGAAAGGGGAAACACAGTGATTGGTGGACTCTTCCTCAAGAGGAAGGAAGGTGTGTTGGTGCTTCACAGGTGAGCAAGCTGTCAGAAGGAAGAATTCCATGTGCTGCCTGAGCTGCGCAGCAGTGCTCAGATACAGGGAGACCTCCAAAGTGATGGAGTAACCAAAGTATTTTTGAAAGGCAATATTTTGGAGAAGCTTTTATTAGTATTGTCAGTTCCCTCTTGTCACAAAAGCTACGAAGTTACTATTTTGACTTTAGAGATGAAGTTAATATCCAGGCATACTTTAACTAAAGATATATTAGATGCGTTAACTACATAGTTCTTAACCATCCCTGCACACCCACCTTGTTTATTATGCTTTGAGGTTTAATTCGGTCTTCAGTTTGTTGGTGGAATTTACTTTGAAGTTGAATTCAAGCTACCAGAGCCCTCCTCCATTATGCTTGGCAGGTTTCTTGTGTATAGCAGGAAGCCTTATTAGTTTTTGACCATTAAATTATGTATTTCACAATTGATATTTCTCAGTGGAAACATTTTTGAAAGTTCATTTAAAACAGTAGGAAGTTTGGACAGTATATATATATTGCATGTTTTCTGTGTTTTTTATGACATTTGAAAAATTACTGAGGGGATTTGAGGTAATGTTTGAAAATGCTTTATATTGTTTTATAGAGAAGGAGTTAAATGGCAGACTAGTCACCAGGCACATTGAAACTGATGCTGTACTGTGGTAATTTAGTTTGTGACATAAATATTTATAATGAGGTTTCAGTCTTAGTTCCATTTCCTGATTATTTAAAGAGATTCCACCGTTTTATTTCTAATCTAGATTGTTCTTGTTTAGGAGTCATATAAAATGAGTTATCAGCACATTTTGCGAGCTTTGCAAGAAAGCAAAAGAAGAAGAGGGAGAAAAAAAAGTGAATGTAGTTTATTAATATTGCAAGCATATTTTGAGGGTCGACTTTATGCCATGGACCATACCAGAATCTAAAGATACAGAGATCCTGTCCTCAAGGAGCTATCAGAATAAACGGGGCAGCCAAACATTTAAACAGTTAGGTGTACTATAGATTCATTTTTCACACTCCTCAATTTAGTTAATAGTTTTATTTGCATTATTTATCTAGTCTCCTTTCTCCTCCCAGCTATTGTAAAAATTGGGACTATTGTTACCAAGTGTTCTAGTTTCTCAGATTGTTCAGATGTTTTTTATTTGTAAGGTGGTCAAACTTTAGAGAAAAAAATAAATTTGTAACTGCTGTTCTCTAGGAAGTCCAGCATCCAGCTCTCTAATAATGCGTTAGATAATCTATGAAGACAATGCATAGTCCTGTATCATGTTTCTTTCAGTCTGAATTGCAAGGAGGTTTTGGCATGTATGCTTGGTGTTAAGAGGTCTTAATACCTTTTTAACCCTTCACATTTTTATTTGCCAGTTAATAAAGTATGAATTTCTGTTTGGTTTGAACTAGGTATGCATTAGTTTCTTAAAAACAAAAATTTCTGTCATGTCTAAGATATTCACTAAACTTGCTAAAAATATGTACTTCTTATTGTCCCCTCAGATTATTTTCATATTATGTATGAAAGTGTCTAACACAGGGCCTGGCATATAGTAGGCATGATCAAGATTTTAGTTGGGTCTTGATTAGCATAGAACTGTACAAAAAAATCACCCATTTAACCCTTGATCCTAAGGGCCCTCCCTACTTTTCAGCTTTACTGAATATTGACTTTTCTTAAGGACCCCTTAAGGAACTTAGTTTCTTCTTACCCAGATGTTAATTTTTTATTATTTTCTCCAATATGTTTATGAAAACTGTACTGTTATTCTTTTCTTATCCTAAACACCACTTGTCTTCCTTGAAGAATGTACTTACTCATTTCTTACATGCTATTCTAACCTTCAGATATTGAACATTGCTTAATGGGTTTCCATATCATGTCCCATTTTTCTTTTTTTCTATTCATCTTTTAAATTTTTAAATAAAATTTCAAAACCAGATGGGACTTCAGAGATCATCTAGATAAAACTTGTTTTTATAGATTAGGAGATTGTGAAAACTGAAGAGGTGAAATGACTTTCCCAAAGTTATGAATGTTCCTGGTAACATATAATGGCCCATTTATTATACGGAAGAAGAAGAGTAGCTTTTTTTAAGCTCCTACTGTGTGCAATGAACTATGCTTTTTAACATGCTATATCCATGCTTTAACTGGTGATCTGTAATCTTGTTGTACTTTTAATGTATATCAATCATAACATTCTTTAATGGTTTACTGTTTCCATGCCAGATTCTTAGGCATCTCAAAAACAGAGATCATGCATTATTTACCTGAATGCCTACTATACCTAGGATAGTGACTGGTTTTGCATGAATGATAGTGACAAATGGTTTAGCTTTCAAGGTGTGTGACTCCATGACAAACTATGGCTTTTGAAATGATAAGTAAGTTACTACTATCTGGATTAAGATGTAAGTGCATGATCGACCAAATTTATCTCTTTAGTGTCTTTCCAAGAGTCCATCTATACTCCTTGCACCTTTTTGCTCCAACCCCTAAGTTTCTTTCTTGCTTATAGTCTGGATAGCTACCACTTCCATTTCCAGTATCCACTTGCACTTGCTCTAACAAAATCAAGGGTTAGCTGGTATTTACCCACACAAGTCCTTTCTTCTATGGCCACTTCATTATTTTTACTCCATTGACTAATAGCAGAGAATAATTAAATGTGTTTTGTGGTGCCAAAAACAAACATTGGTGTTTTGTAGGTAACATTTTCTCTGAAAACTTGAATAAGTGGCTCATAAATAAGCCAACTACAGTGAAACCACCTACCATGAAGTTTATGACATGGAAATTACGTTTTTCTACTCATAGAAAGAAAGGTTTAAATCTGTAGAGCCTTAGGTATGATGAGTTCCAGTTCAGAAACATTGTACAAAGCTTTATGTTGAACAGTCAAGACCTCTGAGAAAGATGCTGCCTTGTTAATTCTTCATTAATTTGATGAAAATTAATAATGAAAATCTGAGTCATTTATGTTAGTCAGTACTTTGGCCAAAATGTCTTGAGCACCAGATCAGTAACCTGGTTGTGTTTATAGGATAGGGTTTAAACCAACATTTTGTTGGATTAATGAGTTGCTTACTGATTATGAAAATCCCTTCTTTTCATTGTAACCCATAATTTGGCATGAAACAATTAGGTTTGGGGAGGTCAGATAGTGGTGTACAATATTTCACTGATGTACCCCTCTCATACCTCATTTGGCAGTTGGTAATGCTTCTGTTGATAGCATCAGGCTGAGTGCCTAGTAAATCATGAGTCTTGTCCAAAAGTTAATACTGCTTGCTAGAGAACTTAAGCAGAAGCCACCTAAGGCTAATTAATGTACGTTAGCACCCTCTTGATTTACTCTGAATTGTTTATTGAATCTTTATTTATGAATGTCATCGCAAACAGCAGCCCATATCAAGATGCTTTTCTATGCATGCTAGTAAATTAATAGATGCTATTACGAAGGGCAGGTTTCTAAAATAAGATATTTACAGTCATATGGAAAAGCAAAGATAGTTTCAAATCTAAAAACATTGGGCAGCATGTTATGTCTATATATATATTTGTCCCATGTGGTCTTTTCATCCTAAGGGTTATAGCCATCAAAAATATAACAATGTAATAACAAATAATTCTTTAGCAAAACTCTTAGATATTTGAAAGCAACAGCTGTTGTGCTTAAACATTATATTTCATGAATTTTTTTACATGACCTACAACTACATTTTAAATTTGTCTATTTCTATATGGAATTTGGAAGCATGGAGGTTAGGGTTAGGAGGAATGGGGGAGTGATCATAGAAAGGAAGTCTTGAACAAGTAATAAATATTATTAAATATAAAAATTATAAATAGTATATGGCATTGCTCTCCTCACCTTCAAACATAATTAATTGCTCCTCCCTCTGTGTTCCCACAGCATATTATAAATCCGCTAGTAAAGTGCTTAACTTACGTGACAATTAGTTGTGTATGTGTTTCTCATCCCATTAGATCCTATGTAATTGACCCGTACATTCCCAGTATGGAGTGATGGGCACTTGGTAGATCCTCAGTAAAGTTTCTCAAAGGAATTAATATTTTTACAAAGGAATTAATACTTTTACAAATTGAATTAATACTTTTTCTATACTTTAGCATAGAAAAACCCCGTAATTCTTCCTAGTTCTCTTAAAGACTGGGCATTATGCATGTTATGTAGAATTGTTATCAAAAGTGGAACTCACAGTGTGGGAAGCTCAGTGGACCTATCTATTTCAATAATTAAATAGAATTGTAAAGAATAATGTTTCTTGGGTCTCTGTTCATTTTCTTTCCTTTTTTATGCATTCTGCTGTTTCTTTGGTGACATGTTTAAATTTATATGTTAATTTTCTTTTTCTACTTTGGTGTTCTCTTCTATTTTCAGTCATTGAACATACTTTCCGTTTTGTCTTTCTTTTTTTTTTTTTTCTTCTTTGTTTTGTTTATGTTGTATGGCATTGACAGCATATTGTCAGGGCAGAAATAGTGAAGTATCCGGAAGAAGATAATCAACATACCAGCTCTGCTCAGAGCAGAATCTGTTCAGTACAGTAGTGCAGGTATTAATGGATAAATTATTATAATTTTTTTGGGGGGGGAGAACTAGTGAATGCTATCTTGTTCTTTATTCCTTATGAATAGGGAAGTTCAGATTATTATACATTATTGGAAATTAATACTGCATAAGTCCTGTTTTAGAACCGAAAAATTGGTCCTTTGCCAGGAGACTTATGAATTATACAAGAAATTGGGAACAAATTAAAATAACATTTCAGTTACTTTCAAACGTATTTGTCTTTATGGTTGTGTTTATTACACATGCAGTGAAGTGGAGAATTGAGACAGTTATTTCATTATTTATTCCTTACCATTTTTTGAAATAGTCTGGTAATTGAAAGAGTATTTTTAAAATTTGCCTTGAATTACCCTTCTTTGTCTGCTTGTGTGTACAGTCTTAGTAAAAGAGTTGAAAACAGTAAAGGATTTGCTTTAATTTAAATTATTACTTAGAGATGAATATTAGGGCATACTGCTAAATTCATCGGTTCAGATTTTCCTTGAAGTGTGTATTAGAGGGAAGGAGGGAAGAGTTAAAATTATCTTTTGGTTTAAATTATTTTAAAAACATGAATATGAGGTAATTTTGAAAATTTCTCATCATATCATACTTTTTTAAGAGTTGTTATTCATAACCCAGTAGTAAACTATTTGGAAGTCAGTTAGGAATTTGGGAGGAAAGTTTTAAAAATTGGAAAGTTTTAAAAATGGGTTGCTCAAAACATTTCTGCTTTATGTGCTTTATATGTGAGTCCTCTTTAACATTTATACCTCTTCTCACTAACTCACAAACTCTATAAACAGTCCAAGAAAAGTTATGCCTAAGTATAATGACTTATGGAAATATTAATAAATAATGACATTACTTTCAAACAATGAAGTCTTGTCTGTGAATTCAAGTATGTGTGAATGTGATTAATTTTAATTCCTTTGCTTTAAATTATAATCAGGGTTTGATTTTTCATATTGATTTGTCACTTTTTTATGAGACTTGTGATAACCTCAAGTTAATGTCATAAAAACCAGCAAAGACTCAATAACAGGGTTGCTATTGCCTCCTTTATTTAAAAAACAAAAAATCCAACTCTCCATTAGTTTGTTCTAGTTGATTCTTTTAATATCAATTCCTGCTTCATTTGTGATATCTATCATCAGGAGTTCATCAAAGTTCAGAAAATAAAAATATACTTTAAGGAGCTCTTTCCAAATGTTCTGATGTCCTGATAATAACTCTGTTTTCTTTTATGACAGAGGGTGGTGAAGGCAGATATTGTAAACTACAACCAGGAACCTCTGTCAAGAACTGTTAACCCTCCTAGAAGCTCTATGTGTGCAGTTCAGTGAGCGCATTTTTCTTCTGTGTTGATAGTTCTGGTTGCCCTTCACCTCTGGGTGGGCCTGAGGACTTCTAGGAACTTGTTTTATCAGTGACCATCTCTGTACTTCAGTTAACACTTTCCTCCCAACTTGCTTCAGCATTAAGTGTTGCCTCACAGCCGCAGCTCCTTGGATTCAAAACAATTCAACTTTGGGACCACACACTTTGAATTTAAAATGCAAAGCCCATTCTCTGGAATTAGACTGCTTCATTGAAAAAGAATGATGTTGCTTTCTATATGTCCTCGCTTTGTTTTTCCCTGGTGTAAATTTTTTTAACTAAATACGAAAACTCTCCAAGTCTTTGATCGCCAGCCAGGATTTTGCCACAGCACAGTTTCATGCTTTTATCTGAACTCGTACGTGTTGAAGTATACTCTAGAGTGCAAACATGAAACAAGTATTTTACCTACAGATACATAAGAAGGCATTCTTTTGCTACCTATTGTAAGTGAAGATATATAAAGCTGTATCTAACTGAAAATGCTTGAAATAAGGCTGTAACAGAAATATTTTTTCATTTTTTAAAAAGGGGCCTAAATTGTTTATATTGTAGTTTGTAACTCACAAAGTAGTATTTGATATTGTATTTTTATTACTGCATTTTATCGTGTTCATTATGTATTGTGTAATAGGTTAGATGGCTGTATGATTTTGATAAATGTTCAGCTGATGCTCCACATGGAATTTCTCTTGCAAACCGCATAAGCGTACTCCCAAAATGAGTTTTGACACACTGTTGGATCATTGTGGGTCAGACTGTACCTGATGTTCACATGTTTTTCTCTCACAAATAAATTTATTTAAATTACTGTTTTAGGGAATTTCCTTTCAGCCATCTTCTTTTTTATTACAGAAAAACAAAGTATTAGATACAAATTGTATTTGGATACAAAGTGATCCTATGAAGTTTAATGTACAGTCCGCCACTTGGAATTGTTAGGTTATTTTCTTGGACATATTAAAATCCAGACTGCATAGCCTGGCGTTTCAGTTGCGTGCTCCCTTTCTGTCTTTTCTCCTCCCACTCCACTGTGCACTTCTTACCCCTGTGCAGGCAGAGCTAGGGGCTCATTCCTATTCGCTTTGTGATGCCCCGTTTTCTTTGCTCCACAGATTCCTCTGCTGGGAATTCCTCCCCCATCTCCAAGTGTCTACCTCCTGCCAGCCAGCCTTTGGGCATCTTGAGGGCAGGGCTTTGTTTGTCTTGGTCATAGGTGTGGTTTTTTTTGTGCTAAGGCACAGTGCCTGGCACGATGGGTGCTCTATATTTGCTACATTGAAGCATTAACTAATTCCACGCCCTCCACAAAGCCAGCCCTCATCTCCACAGCTGAAAGTTTCACCTTAGTACCTCAGATGGCCACTACCCCTTCCTGCCTTGAATCACAGCTATTCGTGTCCCCATCTTTTGTTTCTAAGCCATGAGCTCATTGAAGGGCAGCTGCGGGTCTCTCCTCTCTCACGTGTCTCGGAGTGGCTAGCAGGGTGCCTTTCTCATAAGAGATTTGCCACAAGTATATGTAGAAATTTTGGATACTTAATCTTAGAGCTGAAAGGGATTTGGGGAAACTTGTTTTATATCCTTGTGTGGCTAAGGAAACTAAAGTGTGGAGAGAAAAAGCAATTTGCCAGAGGTCATGGAATCACAGAGCTAGAACTGATCTTCTGTCTCTAGGTCCAGAGATTTTAAAAATTCAAAAAAAATTTAATGAAGAAAAGATTTTTAAAATTGTACTGTACTCATTAGGCAGTGGGTCCAACCTCTTTACTTTGATTTTTATATTTTTCATTTAATAACAATTTAGCAACCATTTTAGCCCTCTAAGATGATAAACGCTTCAAGCTAGTACAATTTATCCTTCCTTTCAACATCTTTCTTATATATGCTGGCCAGTTGGCTAGGACCTTTAGGAGAATATAAACTTGAATAAATGATATCTCAACCCTCAAGGATGTTACAATCGAGTGGTAGAGATGTTTGTAGTTGGTGGTGCTATTTTAAAAGGTGTGATTGATTGAAGCCTACTATTAAACTAAACTTGTCCAAGGTTTACATTCGGTAAGGGGTGAGGCCGTGCTCTTTCTGGTCATTTTCTGTTGTTTTTACATCTATGTGAAAACTTGAGGATTTTCAAAAGTTCTTTTTTTCCCCCAGTACAATTATTGTGGTACTTTAAGGTGTGACTTAACATGTACATATGATTGTACAAGCTGAGTGCTACAGGCATTCAGAGGAGGCAGAGAGAAATTGCAAAATGTCTGTGAGTTGAAAAATTCTTTAGTTGTGTGTTTATAAAGTTAGAGCACTAAATGGGACTGAGTAGGGGGCAGGGAAGAAAATGACCTTTGTAGGTTTGTTCTGTCCTGGACATTTCTAGGCATTTGTCACATAAGCTGTTTTATTTTCACACTAATCTGTGAGAGGGAAATCATTGTCCCCTTTGACAGGAGAAACTGAAGCTAAGAGTAAGTTGTTATCAAAGTCTGTCCTTGAGTAAGTGGTAGAGCCAGGAGCCACACAAAATGTTTCTGAGATATAATGGACTAGACTGACGTCAGTTTTAGGCTGCCTTTCATTTGTGAAGATCACACAACTGATGTCCTTCCCGGGAGCTGGACAGGCCTGGGTTTAAGTTGTCCTTTTGAGAAGTGGTGATGAGCCTGTGCTGGGCCATGTACCCTCTCATACCAGCTACCTTGGCTAGCTGCATGTGTCCACAGGGGCTGGCAGTAAGTTTTCCCTCTGATAACTGAAGTCAAGGCAAAAGTCGCCCCCACCCTGCACCCCCTTCCTGCCTTCATTGGTTTTATGTCTTTCCCAGCTAAGCATGACCAGTCATTGAGAGTCTTTTAGCTCAAGGCAGGCAGGCACAATGAACATGCAATACAGCATATGGCCAAAGCACATTTCTGAATTCCATATTGCAATTTTCCCCATACCTCGGGTTTTATTTTTAAAACAAAAACTTAGGATTCATGCTTATTTTACTTTGACTGTTACCTCTCCTGTCTACAGTTTTTAATTTAAAAAATTATAAGTCTTTCCATCTAGTTTTAGGCACTTTGTCTCCTGAAGACATATGCTATAGGGTTTCAAACACATTGTGGTCACTTCTGCTGCTTATTGAGCTTTTGAAAAACACAAAAGTCTTCAACCAGAACTGGTTATTGGACACTGCCTTTCAAGTGCACCCTCTATTATGTGCGGCCAACTGCTCTGGAGTGGTTTTCGGAGTGGCCCAAAGAACTCCTGTGACTGCTTTATTATCCAGGAGGAGGTAAGCCAGGGCCGTTTAAAGTTGATCACTGAAACAATGTGATGGAGCATAAGAATTTTTTGTGTCATTTTAAAATAGAAACGTTTTCTGGCCATAACCTGTGCTAGTGATTGCTATAATGTTGGCTATCCTGGAGACAGCTGCAAGATTCAAAGGAAACTGAAATGCAGACCCGTTAAGCATTAGGGAAGACATATCTATGAGTTGCTTCCCTAGCGTGCATGTTACTTCTCCCAACATCAGTTTCAGGATTTCCTGAGGGAGCCTTCCTCCATTTTCAGCCACACCTACTTCCTTATGAGTAGATCTTCACTAATTTAAACCCATTAATCCACCCTCACAGCAGTGGTTGGCTCAGAAAGCAGCTGAGATCTCCCATCAGAGCTAATGAAACCAGCGGGGATGTTTGCTGAGGTTTCTGAAAAAGGAAAGGAAAAAAAAAGAACTTCTATCTTAGAAGTTTTCAGAAGACTCTTGGCCAACTGAACTAGCGTATGAAAGGATGAAGCCCTGAGTGACACTGGCAGCCATCTCCAGGCCCTGAGGATAGGGCTGACACCAAGGAAGCAGAGGTAGAGAGTGGGGAAGGCCCGAGTCCTGTCACCGTGTTTGAGCCCAGAATCAAGCCGTGCCTTGAACTGTTTAATAACATGAGTCAATTTCCCTTTATCATTTAAGCTAGTGTTAGTTTGTCTTATTTTTTGGTTACTTCTGGCATAAGCGACAATTATTTACCAGGGCCTTTGCTTGGTACCAAAGACAGAGATGAACACAGTCTGTGTTTTCCCTCAAGATCTTAGTCTAGGCACATGTATAACTCATTAAAATGTAATCAGACTAATACATGCATCAATAAAACTGTGATACAATAAAAGGAGATGTGGCTTAGCAGTAAATGTGGAAAAACCCAGAAATTTCAGATAATAGGAAACGGGGTCAACAGTGTAACATAATTGCCCTCCAAAGGTAATACAATTTTAGGCTACATTAATGCAAAAAGAGTCCCTGTTCTTTGAGTAGGTGTGTGCCTATGGATCACCTGGGGAATCCTGATACAGTAGGTCTGGGGTGGGTCTGCAGTTCTGTATTTATAATAAGCTCCCAAATGATGCACATGCTTCTGGCTTTTGGATTACATTTTGAATTGCAAAGGATTAGACCCTGCCTGCAGAATTTTTCCCTTTACAGATGCCTCTCTTTAAGAAGATAATAAGGCACATTTGATTACAGCGAGGGGATTCAATGTCGTAGGAAACAGTTGAAAGAAGACAGTATGCTTAATACAGAAAAGAGAAGGCCTCAGAGAGACTCTGTTGGTAGTCTTCAAATAGATACGAGGGTGTATGCTTCAGAAAAAGATTCATTTTACTGTAAGACCTATAGAGTACCCCAGAAGTAGGTTGGATAGGTAGAAGCTATGTGAAGATTTCAATTCAGCCTAAGAAAGAACCTCGCAAACGTCCCAAAGATGGAAGGGATTGCTTCATGAGGTGTCTTTTTTTTTAATTTCAGCATATTAAGGGGTACAAATGTTTAGGTTACATGTATTGCCTTTGCCCCACTCAAGTCAGAGCTTCAAGCATGTCCATCTCCCAGACAGTGTGCCCTGCACCCATTAGGTGTGAATATACCCACCCCCTCCTCCTGCCTCCCACCTGCCCAACACCTGATGAATGTTACTACTATATGCTTCATGAGGTGTTGTGTTGCAGGGTTGCAAATTTATATGCCTTCAGAGGCTAGGTCGGTGAGTAAATGAATAAATAGCAGTTAAGCACCTAAGACAATAGGATGTGTGACTGAGGAGCTGGAGAGCATGTGCCCTGTCCGAAGCCATTCCAATCCAGTTTTAAAGTTCTATTGGCCGACTAACACCTGTGTACAAATAGGGTCACTCCTAGCCCATACAGAACCTTCGTGCCAATTAGAAAACATGGGTTTCTTTCTCGTGTCACTTTATTTCCCTCTTTTAGAAAATTGTCTTACTATTTTGTTAGAACAAGGCATTGTACTTCCTGAAAACATGGTAAATCTACAACACTAGCGATGTAAATGGATTCAGCCCTCTGGAGGCCAGATTACAACCCTTGTGACTGTAAACCTTAGTTTCTGGATCCATAAAACTGATGAAATTAGGAGAGAAAATTATTTGTCGAACCTTTTCAGAGAGCAAAATCACAGTGTTCAGGCAAGGCCCTGGTGATGGGGGCCACAAAGGCACAGTGTCTGCCCTCAGGGAGCTTCCAGATGGAGGAGGAAGCAGACTGGTTGGCAGGACATTGCGGCATCCTAAGTATCAGGAGAGAATCCATTTGTAGTAAATGTGGTCAGAGCAGATTTGGAAGGAAAGATGCGGCTTGGACTGATAGCCTTGAGTGTGACAACTCTCCCAGTGTTCCATCCTCAGCCCTGGGAAGTGAGCCTTTCAGTAGAGTGGGGTCCTTTGAGCTGAGCTCAGAACATTTCATTCTGGCTAGCCCTTCATCACATTGGTTTTCCCCACTGGAGAGCTGAAAACAAGAGGAAAGGCAGACTATTTGTTTTATAGTCCTGCTTCCAAGTCATATTGAATGTTCTCGGGCCTCCCACGCTGCAGATTAAAGCATACTCAGGCTGTCGGCTGGATGGAGGGAGGTAGACATTGCTAGCACTGCCCATATACCAGCTCATTTAGTCGCCCTCACCTAAGCCTTTGGACTTGGCCCCTCAATTTTTAATTAATCTGGAGTCCACAGATTGCCATGGATGTGATTCCCAGACACTGTGTATCTCAGGCCCCTTCTCCTTTCCTACTACTGCTGCCTGCACCCCCGTGCCTGGATGGCTCCAACAGCCTCTTTCTTCAGTCACCGCCACAGTCTGCTGCATTCACAGCTGTGAGAATGAGTTAAGTCACTTTCAAAGTCAAAACTCCTCACTGGCTCCCTATAGCCTTTTCCATCAAAGGAAAATGAGTTCCCAGCCTGACATGCAGAATCCTCTAACAGCTTCCCCACTCTTCCTCTAAAACATCTGTTCATCTTCAACTCTGCTGAGCACTTTGTTCTAGCAAGTGGTCCCTCACCTCTGCATCTTTGCTGGAATTTCGTCTAGGGAAAGAGGGACCCTGAACAGGCAAGGTAGAAAACCTGCCTTTTCTCCAAGCTCAGAAACCAGCTGCCTATGTGACTAGTCAAACCACTTAACCTCTCTGGGCTCATTGTCCTCCTCTGAAAAACCAGAACTTTGGACCAGAGCCGGTATTTGGGGCCCATTTGTTGAGGGCAGATATGTGTCCTCTTTACCATCACCATGCCTTGTTGTGGGTGCAGTACAGGCCCACTGAGCTCTGTGTAAACCTTTTCTCATGTGATGTATTCAAGAGGGCCCCTATGAACTCCACCTTTGGACATTCACACCTTTCTGTTATCCCCTCTCACATTAAATCAGAGCTAACCCGTGACTCATAGAATATTTACAGACCTGATGGTGTGTGATTTCCAGGACCAGGTCATAAAAGGCATTGCAACTTCCACCTTGGTGATTTGTATGGCTCCTTCTGAGAGAAGCTGGACACTATGCTGTAAGGACACTCAGGCAGCAACGTGGAGGGGGCCACAGAGGGCAGACATTCCACCAGTAGTCAACACCAACTTGCCCATCCTTTGGTACAGCTAGCTTGGAAGCAAATCCTCCAGCTCTAGTTAAGCTTTCATGTGACTGTAGCTTCATGGAAGACCCTGAGCTAGACACACTAAGCTTAGCTGCCCCCAAATTCTTGACCCACAGAAACTATGGGATATAATAATAAATTATTATCATTGTATTAAACCCCTAAATCTTAGGGTAATTTCCTTCACAGCAATAGCTAAACTAATACAGTGGGTATTTGTATGATCTCTGACAGGTGAGGAAACTGACAGAGCAGTTTCATGGCCCATCTGAGACTGTAGGGCTGGGGAGGGATGCAGATCCAGGTGTGCCCGGCCCATAGCCTGACCTTTTACCATCATATTGTACCCTCACTCCTCACTGCCCATGTGCCCAATTCATAGTGGGTGCTGATTAAACAGTTACAAGTAAATGAACAAGCTTTTTCCATGATTGAATATAGAAATGAGTTCCATGAGTATATGTTTATAAGGAAACCCTGTAAAAATAAAGAATGAATATTATAATCTCCAATAAATCAGTTTGGAGTTTCTTACTGCCTTAGATTAGATTTCTTCAAAAATTTTAATCTCCAAGTGAAAGGAACCCTGTTATTCTGATTATATAAATATTGTAAAATAATACAGAGAAAAATAAAGAAATGAAAATCATCACCTCCCCTGTGCAGTTTGGTTGACATTTTGGTGAAAAACCATCTTTAAGATGTCTCACTATGCATAAATACACATATCTGGAAACTATACTTACCTATAAGTTGTGTTAAATATCTAATTTGAAATTTGCTCTTTGTGCCAAATGATATTGCAAATATTTTCCTACACCCATAAGCATAAATACATATCACCATTATTAATGACATCATGATTTTCAAGTGTATAGTTGCATGATCATTTATTTCATCCTATTTTTATCTGTGGACATTTGTTTTTTTCCCCATGTTTCACTATTATTATAAACTATGCTTCGTTGAACATCCTATTTGTATTTTTTTTTATGTTTGCCTTTATGTATTTACCCTCAGATTAAATTCCTAGAAGTAGGATGGCTGGTTCAAAGGATATTTTGAAAATATTTATTTTCATAAATTTTGCCAAACTGTCCTTCAGAAATATTGTCTTAACTTATCTTGCTAATAGCAAATGAAAGCGTCCACTTCCCTGTGACCTTGGCAACACTAGAAACAGTAAATTCCTCACGTAAATTTAGTGGATGGGCTGACCTGTCTAGTCGCCTGCACAGCGCTGATGAGGACTGACTTTCATCAACGATCATGAGCACAGGCAGATACGACCTCCGCGCAGTAGTGAAGATCCCTGCCCGGAGGGAAGTTGTCCTGGTGCCTCTATTTTGGTCCTAACATATTTTAGCAATGTCAGATTGTTTCTTATGTACCCAGTAAATATCCTTAGAAACCTTTCACTCAAAATCGTTTATTCTAACTTGAGTTGTATAAAGTCATGGCACACAAGTGGCTTATTAAAACAAAACTAACCAACCTCCCATATAAGGAGCCTTTGTTTTCCTTATTTTTTTACTCCCTTCCTCTGAAGCCCATTAGGTGGAAGTTACTAACCCCTCTGTGCCCCCAGCTTGTATATCAAGCTTCCTCCTCTCGTGGCACCACCATGCCCGGCTGCAGCGACGAGGCCAGTCTATCCCATTCTCCTTCAGACCATGAACTCTCTAAGACCAACAACCTGGCACCAAAATGCCCCCAGTAAAGGTTTGTTGAATGAATGAAACCTATCTACATGCAGGTTGTCATGAGTAACTAAACAGCCTGTGGGGTGAACTGGGAAGAGCTCTGTCCTGAAGACAGTAGGCTGAAGGACGGACTAACCTTGTCATGGCCACTAAACAGCAGAGTGACGTTGGGCAGTTTCCTCCCTCTGTCAGGCTCCGTTTCTTTGACTGCAGTGAGTTTGATGGGTGATATCCATGATTCCCAAACCTGGGTGATCATCAGAAGAGTCACCTGGGCTCCACCCCAGATGCAGGGCCCTGGGTTCTATTTGGGAACCACTAGACAAACTCATCTCTCTGTACAGCTACCTCGCTGAGAGCGTATTGCCAGCTGTGAGACTTGGTTTGCAAATCGGTAAAATGGAGATGGTAACAATGGTCACTACCCTGAGAACTTCATGAGGTAGAAATGAGGCTCTAATTATGAGGGGGAAGGACATGAAAAACATAACAATTCCAAGCAAGTATGTGAACTATTGGTCTTTTCTGTCTACCTTTCTCAGCGCATCTTGGAGTGCAGTTTTGGCTAACCAACCCCAGTAGAGAACTAACGGGTCCCCGTTAGATTATGGACAGGTAATCCCCTGCCGAGGCCTGTCTTTTGCTTCTCCCACTAGCAGTCCAGATTGCCTTGAAATCCCCTCACTTGTTGAAATCCACTCTAACTTGGGCGTGGGCGACTGTCTCTTTCCAGCTTCCCAGGGAATGCTTGGCTCTTGCATCAACTTAACCATCTCCTCTCGCTCCACCCCAGCCCTTGTTCTGTTCCTTGCTCTGATCCTGTGACTTTTTCTCACATTTGTCTTCCAAATTGGCACGTAGCCCACTAACAGACTGGCTAGCTGCCCTATGCAGGGTCAGGGTGTAGGGATGATGCTGTGAAAAGCTGCCAGAATGCTGAGCAAACTAAGATGTGGGCGTTGTCTTCTCACTCCTTCCATAACCAAGTATGGAGGGGATCTGGTCCAGTTTAGTTTTGGTGCTATGTTTGGGGGCCCATCCCTGAAGACAACTGAAGATGAGGAACAGAAGAGGGAAGACAGAGGGAAGGGATCAAAGGTATATCGAATAGCCACTGTGCACCAGGTACCATATTAGGCCCTTTCGTGTATGTTTTTAGTGACAGCCAACCCTTATAGCACACCTACTTTGCCATACAATTTACACAAGCTGTTCGATTTAATCCTCATCCCAGGCAGGCAGTAGGAGTTGTAATTCTCATCTTACAGATTATGAAGCTGAGACTTGGAGGATGGAAGCGTCTTGTCTAAGGTCACATGATCAGCCAGAGGCACAGCCAGGATTTGAACCTGGCCCTTACTGACTCTGGAGTCTGCCCTGCCTGACAGAATTGGTGCTTATTCAGCCTCCATATTTAGCACTTAAATTTCCAGGGAAATACTTGAACCCAGAATGGGATTTCTTTTACGTTTCTGGAGCCAAAATTATTTTAATTTTATGGCTAGGAAAAATGTAAACTTACATTTCCAGCAGACCAGAGATGATAAAGTATGCATTTGTCAAATAAAATTCTTTGCTGTGATAAAGTAAATCATTCCTCGGCCTTGTAAAAAATTAGGCCTCACTTGAACTGTTTTCACTTGGGCCTTTGCTAATATTTCTGTTATCTCCATTAGGGATTACAATGATGAATGCCTTTTATTCGAATCGTTAAGCACTTTGGTGAATGTGTGAACACACAGAGCTTCATATGTCATAGGGAAATGAAACAACATGGTCTCCTGGAAAGAAGAAATATCTTGAGAGTCTGACAGATTGGGGTTAGCATCCTGTCTCTGCCACTCACGAGCTATGCAACCTTGGTCAAATTCCTTAGCTTCTCTGGGTCTCAGTTTCCTAATGTGTAAAACATGAATAATAATGCTTATCTCCTGAGTAATTTTAAGGATGGAATGAGATGGCATACTTAAAGCACTTTGCTTTGTATGCTTCCTAGCATACAAAGTGAGTGCATAATAAATGTCACAGTTATTATTGGAATTGCTCTCAAGGTAACTAGTTGTTTAATGGCAACGCCCAGGGCTCACTGCCCTCAGTCTTCTGGGCAACAAGACTGAGCGTTGACCTTAGTGTGTGGTGGGCCCCAGCTGCTGATGTACTTATGCCCCTGTTAGAAGTAACGCAGGCAGTGTTCAGGTGAAACTTATTAGTGGGTATATCTGTTGAGATTCTTTGGCTGCAAGTAACAGAATATCCAACTTAATGTGTCTTAAACAATTTAAGAATATTAATCGCCTCCCATAAGAAGTATTCTCAGGGTAAGGTGATTCCAGAGTTGTGGAATTTGCCCAAAGATTCTATCAAGTTCTTAGGTTCTGTCCTTTCTTCTCTGCCTGTGGCTGTTAAGCTGCTCCCTCATGACCCCACGACAGCTGCAATAACTCCGGGTGTCACATCTTTACATCACAAAATTCAAAGGTGAGAAAGAGGAATGAGGACTCATCCTGTCCCCACATCTCTTTTAAAGAAAGAGGAAAATGTTCCCCAAAGCTCCACCTCCCGGAAGACCTCTCATCCCTTTTGTTGGCCAGAATTTCACCAAATGTTCATCACAGACCAGTGATCAGGGAAATGGTTAGGGCCAGTCATTCTCAACTCTGGCTGAGAACAAATTGGGAAACTGTTAAAATAAATACAGAAGTCTAGGTTCTACTCTTGATTTAACTGGGTTCACTTGGGGCCCTGTTGCACACACACTTGTGTGTATGTACACAGGTACACTCCAGAGAGCTCTGAGCTCTCAGCCAAAATATCTCCGCCAAGTTGACGTTCTAGAAAGGGGAGCATGAGTATTGGGTAGACATCCAAAAGAATCTGACAATGTAGGTATAATTATCGGGCGGTAGCGAAGCTCATGAAAGAAGAAATGGGACGGAAGCAGATAACCCTGTCACCTGACACCCCACACTCCTGGAATGAATGGGACTCCCCTGCGTTGGTTCTAGCCACCAATGCTAGAATGAGTGCAGTGGCTCATTATTGAAAATGCAGCCTTCTGGGCTGAACTACAGGTCCACAGCCTCTAGATTGAGGGGATTTGCACTTTGAACAAGCTCCCTAGCTGATTCTTATGCTCACTTATGATTAAAAATAACTGCCTAGTGGATTTCACTGTGATCCCCATCTACCACAAGGGGTCTGAAAACAACAGGTATTTCCTTTTCCTAGAAAAGTCAGGATATTTGGATTAGGCCACGTGGTATTGTGTTCAAATCTGACAGACCTGAGTCTGAATTCCAGTGCTGCCATCTGTAAATTGCATTATTTTGGTTACCTTAATCTCTCTCAGCCTCAGTTTTCTTATCCACACAATGAAAGGAGTAATAATACCCAACTCTCAGGATAGTTCTGTGGTTAAATGAGAACAAGGAAATGAGAGCAGCTGGCACAGATTAGGGCACAGTGGATGTTAGTTAACTTTCCCAGGGGGCAGATTTTCTCAGTCCAGATCAGAAGTAGAATGGGCCTGCCCTGGGGTCCTTTCAGCCTGTTGGACATGGTTGTGACTTAAACACTTGACTGAGGCAACAACAGTAAAGTTCCTCTGTGTTGCTTGGAAGGAGCCTTGGTGTGGGTTGTTCAGAAAGGGTCATAGGCAGGGCTGGATGGAAGGTTTTCTATCACTATTTAGGAAAGAATGAAGTGTGAGTTCTGGCTGGATTCTAGGGTATAACAGAGCTTGAAGAGCCCTTGCTTAACTGCTTAATGGAAGCTCTGGGCATGGCCAGCATCCTCCCTGCCAACCCGGTGGCCTCTTTATCTGCCTACTGTACAGGAAAAGAGTCAAGTGTAAACTAAAACTTCATGTAAATGGGCTGTCAGGTCACTGAGCCAAGATGGTGCAGTTAATCTGTTAAAAACAGCAAGGTCCCTCCATTTGTAAACATTCCCTTGATAAGCGCTTTATAGCATATACAACCTAGGAAAATGAATGGCATCCCACCAGCTGCCCTGAAGTCAGTGTGCCTCTGTGCTTGTCCAGATGACCTCCTAATTCAACTCAGCCCAACCAAACCCAATTCATGTGGACCCACCTGAGCTGAGCTCTGTGCTGCTCCTGGGGTGGGGGTCAGGGGTTTCCAAGGAGGAGGAGAGGACCTCCCGCTTTAAAAGGCTTAGAGAATGGGGGATGAGGCAACTCTGGGGTACATCCTAGTATAAAGTGCATGATCGTAGACTGAAAAGTCAGGCACCCCTGGCCTTGCATTCTGGTTTTGGTAAGTTGATGCTTCACATCCCATATGCGCTTAAGCCCTGTAGATTTACCTCCACGTACTGGGTAAAAGACAATGACAAGGAGAAGGATTACTGTGAATAGTGTGGGAGATTTTGCTGACCAGTTTATTCAGTGAACATGTAACCTGGAATGAGAACTGAGAGATGTGAACCTGGGTTATCTGAGTTGCTTTTGGTTCTGCTTCTCTCTCATGCCCTGAGCACCTTGTGTTGGGTGTTATTCAAGTAGGGCATACACAGTTGCCTATAGGCCTTTTTTGCCTTGCTTGCTACCTTCGGAATGCAAGCCCTGGGTATGGTGGGATTTGATTCTATCTACTCATGGTGGTGGTTCTCGCTAGGCTGTATTATATCATTTTCCCTTCCAAAGTGGGAGGCTCCTTGAGGGATGAATCTGGAATCTTTTCCAATCTTTTGGTTCCCTCGCTGCCCTTCTCTCCCCAAATCTAGCACAGAGCCCTACACTTAATAAATACTAAAATTAGCACTTGATGCCTACAGTGGACCTCTCTGCCTCTACCTCATCCTCAAATGGAAGCAGAAAGAGAAATGTTCCAATGGGACTTACCCTCTCTAGCCAAGTTGGCCAGCTAAGGGTGAATCCTTCTCTAGGATTACTGAATTTAAGAATGAAACAGTGGCTTAGAAATGAAAGATGGAGACAGAGTGTTTGATGGCATTCGAATCCCTGGTTCCAGTGTGCCCTGGAGTCCAAACACATGTCTGTCCTTAAGTACTCTGAGGGACAGCATCCTGGAAAGAAACTCATGGGCTTACTTAAGCTAGTTCTGGTAGGTTTCAGTCACTGAAACAAAGGTAGTGCTAAGCCACACAATAATTTAGATTAGGAATTCCCCCATGTCACTTGGATCAAGGGTTCAACAGGCTCATTGGCAGAGATTCTCACAGGCAACCTTACCTTAAGAATAAGCCCCGTTGAAAGGTTTTGGGGTGGCCACAAACCTGAAGCATTAGTTGGTAGTCGTAGGCTTGGGCCATCACTGTTTGAGCCAAACCTGATACAGGTATACTCTATAGATGCAAATCCCTCAGGCCAACCAGTTGGGATGCACTAGTTTTGTGTCCTCAGACATACTAAGGATAAGATGAAATGTGGAGACCTAGCTTTGCTTTCCCAGGGAGACTTTTCCCTTAAGGCTGAACTGCTAAGTGTACGTTGGGGAAATGACTCACTTTCAATGCTTGGTTCATTACGAGGTATGGCATGGTGCTCCTGTTGCTTCTGCAAAAACCAAAATAAACTATTTTGGGGAGAAGTGTGGGCCTGAAAGTTAGAAGACCTGAATTCTAGTTTGCTATGTGATTACGAACAATTTGCTTCATCTCTCTGGGCCTCTATTGACTAGTTTGTAAAATGAGGGCATTAGATCTGGAGTGGATCAAAAGTGGTTTTGCCATCTGCTCCCACACTGGGCAGCTAGCTCCACTTCTGCCTCCCACCCAAGTTACCATATAATGTTCAGCGCATGAACTCACAAACTCAGGAGTGAAAGAAACATCCCTTTATTTTTTTTTAACAATGACCTTAATTTTTGTCTCAAGCCTCTTTTATCCCCGAGTGGTTTGTTGCATCTTTCCCCAGGATCATGAACAAGTTCTGGAAACTTTTTAAAGAGGCTGGTCCATTTGGTCATTACTGTCATCTGTCCCCACCAGCATCCACAGAGGCATCCCCCGTTACCCTGTCTTGTCTTCAGTCACTGGTCTGAGTAGGTTACCATGGAGATATGTCATTGCCATGTGCAAGAGCCCCTCAGGTCGGCAGCTCTGTCCTCTACACCCAGGTCACTCTTTGGGCACCATGATGATGCTACTAAGCAGAGTAGGGCTTGAAGAAATCAATGGACTGTCTCAGCTTTGATTGCTGAGGCATCTCCACAACCATATCTATTTTGGGATCTTGCTGCCACCCTGGGGCTGGTTCAGGTAAAGAGGAACAGATCTCCCCTTCTCTCGGATCGAAGAGAGTTGCCTTGAGAGTAGTTGTTTCCCTGGGACTTATTCCAGGAAGCAAACCCAAAGCTCTTTTTCCAGAGACATCCCACATCTCTGCACTCTTTATTTTCCTTCTGACTAACTACAGTTTCCTAAAGTGGAGAATATTTATCGTGTGTGTGTGAGTGTATGTGTGTGTGTGTGTAATTTCTCTTGCCCCTTTTGCTCTCCTCCTCAATCTATTATCTCTGCTCTGAATCCCATCCACTCTTCTCGCAACCTAGGATCTTAAACCTGAAAACGTAAGGAGACATTTTCTTTTGCTCTTTTGTTTTCGCCATTTTTTTGTTGTTGTTTAAATTTTTTTTTAATTTCAAAATATTATGGGGGTATAAATGTTTTTGGTTACATGGATCACTTTCGTAATGCTTGAGTCACAGCTGTAAGTGTGCCCATCACCCAGACAGCATTCATTGTACCCATCAGGTAGGCTTTCACCCATCCCCTCCTCCCCCACCTTCCCTGCTTGTGTTCCACTGAGTTTTACTTCTCTCTATGCACAGCTGTGCTCATCACTTAGTTCCAATTTACTGGTGAGTACATGCAGTGTTTGTTTTCCCATTCTTTGGATACTTCATAGGATAATGGTCTCCAGTTCTATCCAAATTGTTGCAAAAGGCATTAATTCATCCTTTTTTATGGCTGAGTAGTACTCCCTGGTTTATATACCACATTTTGTTAATCCACTCATGAATTGATGGGCACTTGGGTTGATTCCACATCCACAATGCTGTCGTTTATCTCTTTGCTTAGATCTAGTAGAATTTGATTTATGAATCTGGGTGCTCCTGTGTTAGGTGCATAAATATTTAGGATTATTATATCTTCTTGTTGGATTGCTCACTTTACCATTATATTATATAATGACCATCTTTGTATTTCTTTACCATTGCCATCTTGGCTGGAGTCTATGGTGACAGGAAGTGATCCCAAGGAGGCTGGCAGCCTGGTGATTTGTCTTCTAGAAGCTCCCACGTCACTGGCGGCAGCAGCTTTTGGGCTCATGAGGGTAGAAGGCTCTCCAGCAGCTTGGGAGCCCGCTGACTGCCAGAGATGTGAGGGAGGGAGAAACAAACCACTCCACCTACCCTTTTGCCAGGCTCCAAGCCTTCTACAGGTTGATTTCTGCCTGTATCTTGTGCCTTCCTGTTTTGTTTTGCAATTTCTTCCCATGGAATCTCTGGTAGGTTCTGGCATTTTCCCTTAGAATTACATCTGATCTATTTTTTTTTTCTTTTTTCTTTTTCATCTAAAACTTTTCTGTCCTTCTGACATGATCTGGCAGCTGCTATCTCTGGTCAGCCATCTTGTCTCTCTCTGCCTGTTTTTGCCTTTTTTTCTATAACTTCCCTAAAGCAAGGGGCACAGACTGGTACTGCATTCATTGGAATGTAAGGGAGAAAGACACACATGTAAAGAGGAATATCAGAGCAAAATCCCAGTTAATATTTCAAAATATTATCCCAGGACACAACAAAATGAAATGTGATATGTTCTCTGAGGGAAGCACTCAACCCATTTGCATCAGTCAACATTCTCACTTGCAAACAATAGAATCCACTCTAAGTGATTTAAAGAGGAAGGGCATTAATTGGGTTGCATTTAGAGTCTTTGGGAGGGACAGAGAGCCATGCGCAGGGATGATGCAAGAAGGAACAATCATATCATATCCCTCCATGGTCTGTAGGTTTGATCCCATCGTAGTGGGACTTAAGACTCACACCTGGCACCATGCATGATGAGTGTGGGGCACTATTACAAAGATTTTTGCCACTTTGCTGAAAGTGTCTCTGCTACATGCTGCTGTTTTCACCCTCAAATTGATTCTGCATGGCACCTCCTTCCTCACATTGCTCCCTCCTAATTTTTCTGAATTAGGCGAGACCTTAGGTAAAGCGTCCAAGTGGAACATATGCTAACTTTAGGGCTAGCACTGAAGGAGCATGTCTGATAGACGGAACTGAGGTAACGTGCTCACCTTGAAAGAGCAAGGAAGGCTAGGAAGGCAAACTTTATGGCTTTGAGCTTGGAGAGGTGGGACTGATAATGTAGGAGTTTATCAGAAAGTAGGAAGATATTCAAAAGATGATGAGTGGGATGATGAGTGGCATTGATAACAAGTGTCACAATGCTCTTCTTTGCAGCCAGGCTCTAATATTTGACCTGCTCTAGAGAGATTTCCCTGCATAAGACTGCATGCTATGCTCCTTCTCTCCAGCTTGTCATAGCCTTTACAATCTGGCACTATAGGATTCCGTTCTCACTGCTCTCAGATTAGGGCTGTAACACTTTGGCAAGTTGGCATAGTCAGTGTGCCGACTCTAAAACAAAAGACAATTTGAGACAAGCTTGGAATCTCTGCTCACTCTGGAGACTTGTTGAGCAGAAGCAGGGAAAAATATGTACCTGGCTGTAATTGTATTGCTTTTGTAAAGAGACACAGTATTGTCTTTTCTTTGCTCATTCCATATGCTAGCAACTTTCATAATAATAAAAGCCATTTATTAAGCATGGCCTATTTCTAGGCACTTTTTAGGTTCTTAAAACAACCACAAAGATAGTAATGTTATTCCCATTGTACAAATGAGAGAATGAAGATACAAGGTAGTTAAGTAACTTGTTTCAGGTCTCACGTATCATAGTTTGTAAATGAACACATCCAAATGCAAACCCCAGTCTGCTCAGTTCTAAAGCCAATGTACATATACACGCATATGTGATCCTTTTTTATTTAATTCTCAGAAGTCTGTGAAGTAGGTTTCATTACCTCCATTGAAAAATGCAGAGACGGAAGCTCCACTTCCATAATTCTCTTGCCCTTATAGGAAGGCTTGGAAATTCTAACCCAGTTCTATCTCAGTTCAATCCCTAGGTTCTCTCCCTACAGTCCCTGTCTTGATTACATTTCAGAATTAGAAGAGACTATAGGCAAAGTGTCAAATGGAACAGACACTAACTTCAGGGCTGGCTGGCACCTCAGCCACCTGCCCTATGGTGAGGACAGAAGCTTTCCTGTGGGTTGGCCGCTGTTCTTTGGACATGCCAACTGAAGTCCTGTGTTCATGCTAGGGGCAGACTTCACATTCTCCAGAGGAAGAGCTGTGAAGGAAAAGGTGCAGAGTAAGTTATGAGGCAGAAAGGAAGGTCCCATCATGTATAACCTGAAGAATGGGGGAAAGATTTCTAGCAGAGGGAAATGCTTTCTGAAGCTCTGATTCTTAGATAAATTCATGTGAAAAAATGAGATCTATTGCCGATGGAAAACTGGACTATAGAGCCGGTCCAATTTTTTTTTAATTTTGAAAGTAAATTCAATAAAATTGCAGAAAATAAAACACAAAGTACTGGAAGCACCCACAAAATCTCTATACCTTAACACAATCATGGTTGATATTAATATATTTATTTGAGAACTTATTCTGAAATATCTTTTTAAAAATAATTACAACTCTTATATTTGTAACCTTCCATCCTTTTAATTTAGCATCACTTTATAATACTTTTTTCATATGGTTACCTGTGAAAAGTAACTTTTTTATGAGTATAAAATGATTACTTTGGTAGATATGTCATAATTATATAACCATTGTCCTATTTTTGGACATAGAGGGTTTCTCCACCTTTGTAGCAATGGCCAGTGGTGCAGCTGCCATCCTCTGCATTCGAAGATAAATCTCCACACCCAGCCTGTATTTTCTCACAGTCTCAGACGAAGCTGCATCACTCATTCTGTCTCAGGCCATTCCCTGCACTTTTGTTGTCAGTCTCTGGCCCGCAGACCTCCTATGGGGTCTTACAGCACAGACAATCCTGCCTCCTGTTTTTCAACTCTTGAACACTTCCGGCCATGTCTGAGCCTGTCCTGTCTTAAAACATCACCCGCTTTCCTTTGAGTCTTCCTATTACCCTCTAGAACCCCTCTCCTTGCCCCCATGTCACATCTCAGAGTATTCTGGCTCCTGGCTCCTCCAGCCCAGGGGAATTGCTCTTGCCAAGGCCCCCAGAGGGCTCTCCTGGGCCTTTCTCAGGGTGTGTAGTAGGATGTGTCTTCTTCATCTTGTGATGTCCCTGCTTTCTGGACCTCTGTCCCACCTCCTCCACCTGCCTGTGTCTTCAGTCTCTACCTCCTTGTACTCGTCTGTCTTGCCTAACACATTGGTTCTCCCAAGGACCCTGTTTTTCTCTCTCCTCTTCTTGCTCTAGAGATTTTCTTCCTCTGGAGTTTTATTCATTCTCAGTTTTAACCACTCTCAGCATATTAGTCAGGGTTCTCTAGAGAAATAGAACCAGAGGATATATATAGAAATATAAGAGGGGATTTATTATGGGGATTGGCTCACACGATTATGAAGGTTAACTCCCAAGATATGCCGTCTTCAGCTGCAGAATCAGGAAAGTCAGTTATGTAAGTTGGTCCAAGGCTGAAGGCCTAAGAAACTTGGAGGTGGCTGATGTGAGCTGTGGAGTCCAAAGGGCTGAGAACCAGAAGCACCAATGTCTGAGGGCAGAACTTGGATGTCCCAGCTCAAGAAGAGAGAGCAAATTCTCTCTCCTCTGCCTTTCTGTTTTTTCTGATTCCTCAGTGGATTAGATGGTGCCCACCCAGGTTGGTGAGGGCAGATGTTCTTTACTGAGTCTACTGACTCCAATGCTAATCACTTCTGGAAACACCCTTGCAGACACACCCAGAAATAACATTTTACCAGCTTTGTGGGTATCCCTTATCCCACTCAAGTTGACATGTAAAATTAACCACTGCACTCAGTAAGTTGGTAACTCCAAACATCTCTATTTCTACCTCTAACCTAAGATTTATTTAGGCTTCCATCCTTCCATTTTACAAATATTTGTCAAGAGCCTTGTGCGTGCCAGGATTTTCTCCAGATCGGATTCAAAAATGAATCAAGCAGGGTCCTCCATGAAAACTCCATTTCCCCTTGGACACCTCCATTGGGATGACACACACACAACTATTACTGAATTTATTCTATAACTCCTCTCCTGCACACACCTGCTCCTCCATCATCCAGCCAGGTGCCCAATCCAGAAAGTCAGGGACTATTCTAGACTAGCTCTAACCTCAATCCCTGTGGCCTATGATCTACCCCAGCCCTGTGTTGAAAAACATCTCTGAATCCATATGCTGACCCTCTGCCCTCCCACATGGCTCCATCCTTGGCCTTCATCTCCTGCCTAATCTTTTGCAATAACCTCTTAATGGATCTCTGGGCCTCTAGTATGGTTCCTGAACACAAACATGTCTATGCCATCCCCTGATTAAAACTTTTGATGGCTTCCCATTGCATATGGGATAAAGTCCAGGTACCCTCATGTGATATCCAGGTCCTCTATAGGTCCTGGCCCTTGCTTGCCCCTCTGGCTGTTTTTCTGCCATTCTGTGCCTTATACTTTATGGTTTATAACACTGAATGGCTTGTAATTTAACCAATTTATTGCTTAGTGGGTGAGTTATTTCCTTTGCCTATAATCCCCTATTATACTTTCTCACTTACCCAGTTCCATTTTTTTTCCTTTAAGCCTAAACTCAGGCATCTCCTGCAGAAAGCTTTGTCTGCTCTCTTCTCCCCACCTCACTGGGCTTAATCACCCGCAGGTTCTGTGTGATCCTAGCAGCCTGTACATATCGTTTTCACTATACACATCACATTGTTTATCTGTTCGCATGTCTGTCTTCCTGAGTAATTCAAATAAATGTTGAATAAATTAATTTAAAATCCCATGTATGTGACTAACAATTTTATGTTAGGTAATGATGATTCTAGTTCAAAATAATTTGTGGGGTTTCCTATCACAAAACTAAGTGAGAAATGTGTCTGCAGGATTATCCAAGGTTCCCCAACTGGACAAAGAATTGAGACTTCACCTTTGACCTCCTGACCTTCCATCCCAGGCACTGACTTTGAGACCACAGCAAAGCTCCCAGAATTTCAAGGCACTGGACAAACTCTCTGTCCCGCAGATTAATTTTAGAGTCATTGAAATTCTGCCAGCTCTGGGGGCAATGATTGGGAGCCAGGCTGACAACCAGCAAAGGAAGAAATTACTCTCTATTTCAAGATGAGAGACTTGTAACCACGGTGATGCTGTTCGAAAAAACATAAATTTAATACTTTCATGAAACTCAATCTTCTAACCATAAGTGTTTCTGGGATCTCTTTGATGTTCAGGAAAAGCAGCCTGGTGCCAATGTCTTTTGCACATATGGTAAAGACTCTGCCTTGCACATGAACCGAGCATTTTGGGTCCCCCAACTCTCTAGAATAGTTACCTTTTGTTTAAATGACTTGGTAAATATTTATTCAGGGCCTACCATGTTTAAAACACATTGTGTTGCTGGAGAATGAGCACAGATTTCTGAGTCAGACGAAATCATGTTCAAATTCTATCTTGGCCCCTAACTGGCCACAGATCATTGGCATATCCCTTGATTATTCTGAATGTTGGTTTTCTCATCTATAAGACAGGGTTATAAAACTTACCTTTTAGGAATGTAATAAGGATTGTGTGAGGTAGACTAAGAAAGAACCTGCCTTGTACTATGCCGGGTACCTAAATGGTTTTTAAAAGAGAAAACTAGGAGAATCCAATTCTATATAAATAAAATTTGAGTTCCCAAGTTCCAGATCATATCTTACTACAAGCAGTATGCTCAGTAGGAAGACTTTTAAGTACCATTATGGATGTGTCAGTTAGACTAGAAATGTATTAATATTTGACTATAGAAATACAACAGCAGTGGCAGGCCAGTAAATGTCTAACGACTCTCTGGGGAAAAATAAAGCCCTGATTTGTAGTGTCTGCTGATTGCTGTGGTGTAAATTGTCCCAGCATGGCTGATTTCAAGAAACCAATGTGATGCCACTGAATGTGGAGTTGGGACAATATACAGTATCTGGTACGATATGTACTATAATACATAGTGATAGAGTTGGGAGATACATGGTATCTCCAGCATTCAGACAAAAGAGATGCATACAAACCCAGGAGCATAGATAACAGTATATTTTGTAAAATATTTAAAAAGTGGTGAGTTTTGAGTATTTATTACCTTCATTTTAAATATAATGTATTTAATTATAAGGTGCTACAACTTAATCTTTAATAATGTCTGTGTTTAACATATGGCTCACAAAGTTCCTGAAAATTTAACCATTTCCTCTCACAAGTTGTTAAGAGTCCATTCCAGCACACCACTGCACAAAGTCCCACTATAGTGACTTAAACATCATACATTTCATTTGTCTCGTGTGACAAAAAGTTCAGGGATGGGCAGCTGAGGGACCCAGACTCTTTTTGCTCTGATGTCCCCCAAGCACGAGGGCTTCATCCTCATGTGAACGGCTTCAACATGGCTGCAATCCACTCCACATCCACATCCCTGCAGCAAGATGGGGGAAGGAAAAAAAGGGTGAAGTGTGTCTGTTGGTGAAAGACCCTGTCTTAGTTTCCGATTGCTGCTGTGACAAATTACCACAAAACTTAACACAAAACAACAGTGGCTAAAAACAATACACATTTATTATCTTACTGTTCCAAAGATCTGAAGTCTGATGTCACCAGGGCTGGGCTCCTTCTGGAGGCTCTAGGGGTCAGTCTGTTTCCTTGCCTTTACCAGCTTCTACAGGCTGTCCCGTGAGTCTTCCTCACGTCACTCTGACTCTGCTTTTCTTTTTTTTTTGTTTACAGACAGGGTCTTGCTTTTGCCAATGCTGGAGTGCAGTGGTGCAATCATAGCTCACTGCAACCTCAAACTCCCAGGGTCAAGCGATTCTCCTGCCTCAGCCTCCCAAGTAGCTGACACTACAGTTGTGTGCTACCATGCTGGGCTAATTAAAAAAAATTTTTGGTAGAGATGGAATCTCGCTATGTTGCTCAGGTTAGTCTCAAACTCCTGGCCTCAAGTGTTCCTCCTGCCTTGGCCTCCCAAAGTGCTAGGATTATAGATGTGAGCCTCCACGCCTGTCCTGACTCTGCTTTTTTTGTCACATCTTCTTCTCTGACTCTCCTGCCTCCCTCATTCACTTAGAATGACCCTTGTGATTATAATGGGCCCACCTGGGTACTCCAAGGTAATCTCCTTCAAGATCCTTACCTTCATCCCATCTACAAAATCCCTTTTGCCAAGGAAGGTAACATATCTGCAGATACGTTCTATAACTCCCAAAGTTATAGTTAAATAACTTTGGGAATTATTATTCTGCCTACCACAGACACCTCCCCCAGGGACTATTTTCTGCATCCCATTGGCTAGAGCTGGACTGTCACAAGGCCACCCCTAGTTTCAGGCTAGGCTGGGAGATCAGGTCTTAGCTTTTAGAGTAATATGAAAACTGTAGATAAGACAGAAGGGGCTGGAAATGCCAGTATGCCAGTTGGGTTGTCCAACCAATAGTGGCTGCCACACTGGGAAATAATAAATAGCCAAGTGGGTCTACACCTCACGGTCTGCTACTTGACTCAATGGAGTTACTTTTTAAAAAATAGACTATTAACCTACATTAGTCACGGTTGGGTTTACTATATTAAAGTTTATTGCTCCTGAATGTGTCCTTGCTTGCCCTCCCTTCCCTCCCTTCCCTCCCTTCTCCTTTCCCTCTGTAGGCTTTATCTCGAGTTTCCCAGCCTGGCTTCTGGCATGTGGTAGACCACGGAGATGAGTTTTTGTGCTCACTGTTGTGTCTGACACAGGGAGGGGGAGTGGTTGTCTGCTATTCCCTTCACATTGTGGAGCAGGGAATTGATTGCAGCATTTTGAGCAGTTGCCCTCATCAATCCCAATGAATCATGTTGGAAATTTTATCGTACATGACTTTTCTGTCCATTTTTCAATTAGTTAGACCCTATAATGGGAGAGGGCAGTGGGTAAGGGTGTAGGCAGCCACAGGCATCTGAGAGTCAGATGTGTTGACATTGAGAGTAGGGTTACCGATACAGGGAAGGACTTCATGGTGCAGGCTGACAAACTCGTTCCTCACTGGATTTGCCAAGGTACCTGCATTTTTCCACATGACAGGACATATGGCAAGAGTTTGTAAGTGGAAGACCTTTTGACTCCCAACTTGGCCACTGTAAAGAAAATAGAATCCAAGAGAAAATGGTCTTGTGTATCACTCAGCTAAGTCTCTAATATGCGAGCGCAGGAAATTGGAGTGAGACAAAGCCATGTGTAATTTTTTATATTCCATAGAAGTGTCGACAATATCTACCATGTCACTCAATGTCCCTTTTACAAGGTGATAACTTTCAGAATTTACTACCCACAAAATCTTTGCTTCCTTTGGAACTTACATAGGCTGGGACTGAGATATCATGTCCAGAAAGATAGGTAGAGCCATAGAAAACAGGAGGCAATTCTGATACACATTGAAGGAAATTTCAGGGAAGAGACTTCATAGGCCAAGAACGTTCCTTTTCAAGAACTTCCCTTTTGAGCCTCTGTAAATAAGAGCTTCATAAGCTTATGGAGTGGTGTGGGAGTTTTTTGCTGCTGCTTTTCCTTTTTGTAGACTACATGTGCTATATATACGAAGCCAACGTCTATGAGATACAGCTGAATAGGCTAAGAAGTTGGTTGATGAGATACCTGCCCCCTCCAGAATGCACCTCCTAATGGCTCCTTCAGCCACTCAAGACAGCAGGGGCTTAACATTTTGACACTGTTGTCCAATATTTCTTTGTCTCTTCCTGTTCTCTGCCACATGGTGGTAGCCTGGGTTGCACAGGATCATGTGAATCCACTTAGTCATGTCTGCAAATGAGAGCCTTCAAAGTGTGAACTTTATTCATCAGGGTGACATAAGCCAGGCCTTGGTGACAGGACATCCATCTAAGCAATGGTATAGGGCCAACAAAGGCCAAAGACTCTCGACCTGGATGCATGATCATTATTCAGATACATGTGACAAGTAGGAAAAGTACAGTTTTTTTAAATTGTGATAAAATATACATAACATAAAATTTACTATTTTAACCATAGTATAATTCAGTGGCATTAAGTACATTCATATTGTTGTTCAACTATTACCACCATTCATCTGCAGAACTTTTTCAGTTTCTCAAACTGAAACTCTGTACCCATTAAACAATAGCTCCCCATTTCCCTTCCTCTACCCTCTGGCACCCGCCATTCTATACCATTTTACTTTAGGTCTCTAAGAATTTGACTACTCTAGGTACCTTATGTATGTGGAGTTACATAATATTTGACCTTTTGTGTCTGGTTTATTTCACTTGGCATAATATCTTCAAGGTTCGTCCATGTCATAATACGTGTCAGACTTTCATTCCTTTTTATGGCTGAATGATATTCCACTGTATGTATATACAATATTTTGTTGATCCATTTATCTGCTGTGATATGGTATCTCATTGTGGTTTTGTTTTGTGTTTCCTCAATGCTTAGTGATATTGAACATCTTTTCTGGTGCTTATTGGCCATTTGGATGTCTTTGCTGGAGAAATGTCTGTTCATGTTCTGTGCCCAAAACACACTGGGCTGTTTGTTTTGTATTGTTAGGTTGTACAAAGCGCAGATTTTTGGATTACAGACCAGGTAATAGTAATAACTACGACTTGTATTCAGTCACCAGCAAACAAACCTGCCCACCCTTCCATCATTTTAAGCTTATGGTTTTAAAGTATCATTTACATTGATTTGTGTCTGGAAAGTTCCAATCTCAATTCATCACCTTGACAATCACCAGGTGTGTCAGTACCAAGGTATCCATGAAAGCAGTGCAGCATCTGTTTAGAAACAGGGGATCCAGAGAGGAGACAGAGAAAGTTGGAAATCTGGCAGTTGGTCTCAGTTTGGATCTCTAATGTCGATTTGGGCAGAGGGTCTGAAATGCTAGAACCCAACCCAAGATTTCCATATTCTAATTATATTCTGACCACTGTTGAGCAAAGCTCCACTTGGCTTACCTTACTGGCACTATGGCTCCCCAGGCCATACCATCTTGAGGGAAAATAAGGTAGCTTTCTGCATAAAATGCCACAGAATATGAAAAATAAAGCAGCTCTGCCTTACCAGGGGAAAACTCCAGACTTCCTCAGATACCCCTCAAAGTCTTACAAATGGTTCTGACAATCCCAAGAAGCAGGTGGTGAGAACTTGTCCTCTTCGAGTGTGTGGCTTCAGCTATGTTCTTCTATTGCTCTTGATTTCTGAAGTGACATGTCTTCTGGAAAGTGTTTGCCACAGCTTTCATAGCAGCTGCCGACACCCACCAGTGCCTGCATTGAGGCTGCTGAAATTAGCCACAAACACAACAGGTCCATTTGTTGCCTAGGCTGTTGGCTTCAAGGCTGTGGACACCTTGAACTTAACTTATTTCATTCTAACTTCCATTGCTCTTTTATAGCAGCTGTCTTACTGCAAATCAGGCTGGAGCCCTGTGCATAGGATCTAGCGGCTGCCTGACTATTAGCACTAGCTGTTTTAGACCCACTCTCCTGATGCAAACACATCACTCTCTGGCCAAAGTTGTAAAAACAAGCACACACTCTTTAAGGTGAGTTTTTCCCTACTAGGATACTGTTATTTTTCTCCAATATTAAAATATATCCTGTTGGGTCCCCACTGTACCTCCATCATGGTCAGCTGTGAATACATCTCAGGCTGGGCACGCAGACTGGGATCCTACTCCTCTCTTTTGAAGAGCAAAACACTATTTTCAGCTATAATTATTCATCCGCTCATTTTCTCTTGAGATGAGTCTAGCACAAAGATACTTCCATGTTTCAAATCACAAGAGCTAAATTTTACTTCTTCAATGAGAACATTCTAATGCATTTTGGCATTTTATCTTAAAATGCTTTGCTCTGCTTTTTAATAGGTTTACATATACATATTAGCACATTCATTTCCCAAGCCTCCTAAGGAGATTGCTAAACCTAAAGAAATTAGTTGAGATTGGAGTCTTTCTGGAATAACTAAAAGAACAGCCACTAAAGGGTAATGTGATACATTTATTATTCTGCTATGCTCCTCTGCATACTGTTCTAAAAAACTCCTTTGGTGGAGAAGAAAGCAAAGCTAGTCTTCATAACACTGGGACTCACCGATGGGGGATGGACAAAGTGCTATGCTCATGGAAGAAATATTTTCTTTTTTGACTTGGCTTTCAGTGTATTATGATCGAAAATGGGAGAAGCACTTGTGGTTAATTTAACAGGTCCATTAGTGAAAGGACCCTTAGCAACCTGTCCAAACTTTTCGCTATATAAATAGTGAAACTTCTCAGATGGGAAAAATGACTTGCTCCAACTCAAATCATAAGAGCCAAGTGTCACTTATTCATCCTCTTGTGGCCAAATAATTCTATGCAGGTTATTCTGAATCACAGTTATTATCCTTGGAATGTTTGTTAATGGTTGTTACTCACTAGTAATGGTTCATGGTATTTACCTTCCAAGGCTCTCACATTTTAACATGCAAAAGAACCTGATGCATAGGACGAAGGTTTTAATGGTAAAATCAGCTCTACTCTAATGGCATCTAGGAAACTTGATGGGCAGGGACTCTTAACCTATGGTACTTAGAAGGGCTTTAGCCTCTGGTATTATAAGCATCAAATTCTTGAAGTTGCATGAATTATTTTATGTGTGGGTAGTTACATGCATTTTGTTTGTTTGTTTGGTTGGTTTTTAGGGAGGGGAATCTTTAATCCTGGATTTTCTTGGTTGGATAAGACAAATCTTGAACATAACAGTAATTTATTGGCTTATTTTCCAGGAGTTCATACCCAGGGCTCTAACAACTTCCAGAGTAGCTAAATCTGGTTCTGCTGTTTCTCTCTTTCTCCACCTCTCAACTCAGCTGGCCTCTGGCTTTGTTCTGATTCAGGGTTCACTAAGGATGACTCCACATTCCCACTTTCTGCTTGGTACCACCCAGCGACAAGAAAATGACTCTCCACCTCCTGCATGGGCCACATAGACAGCTGTCACCATTCACTGGGACTAGGGCATTCTGGTTGATCAACCTGGGTTGCCTCTGCATCCCATCCCTAAACATTGATATTGGCAGTATTACAGAAACTCATAGAGTGGGGGAGGAATCCCAACAGGGTCCAGGAGAAGGGGGTTGTGAAAGCACATGGAGCAGATAAAGTTATAGCAAACAGGCCACTGCAGGGTTCACCGTTCACCACATTCTCAAAGGATCCGTGATCAGAAAGGTCAAGAAAAGTGTTCTTGGGAGTAAGGGCCATATTATGGATCTACTAGATTACATTAAACACCCAAAAAGGTGGAGTATTTGGTTTTTCCACAGGAACACATTTTTTGCCTCATCCACACTAATGTGCTTTGAATATTTACTCTGCAATATAAATGTGTTTGTGATTTCAGTATTTTATTGGGAGACACATTGTGTTTGGGTTCTCTTTTTCTGCACAATCTACAGATAGGGATGTTGTCAAGTTACTTGGATCAAATAAAAACAATTGTGTTCTCTGTAAAATATAATTTGCACATGATAGGATTTGATCACAGCTGCCCTTTTGTGAATGTGCAACCTCGAATGACTGTCACAATTTTTATCAATCAGAACGCAGGAGAGTCCTAATCCAGGGAGATCTCGTATGCATAACTGTTCCTTCTTTGCCTCTATCTTAGTACCCGGGAACCCTCCTGAAGCTGTGGGTGCTCCGTGCACTTAAAAACTTTACAGAATTACATGAACACTCGACTTGTTTTGTCTTCCTTTTTGGAATTAAAAGAAGTAATATTTTGGGCCATTCTAAAGTGAGGAGTAATCTTTCCCAGGACTGATAGAAAATGTCTCCCCAGGAGAATAGAAATTGGACAATGTTTTGTGCAGAAGAGGCTCTCAAGGAGAAGGGAACCAGTTTTCATTGCTATTAGTTAGGGAGTCTGTTTTAACGCTCTGTCGAGGTTCTTTCTGTTGGCACATTAGGGTCTGTTGGGAGGGTATTAAATCAACTCCAGAGCATTCCGTGTGGGAGGTCAAGTGGGATGAGATGGGGCTGGAGCTGCAAGGAAGAGAGGAAAAGTGGGATTAGAGAGTCTGAGTGTCAGTTGTGCTGGTCAGTGCCAGCCGACTGCTTTGTCTGAGGGGAAACAGTGCTGTATCAATAGCCCACCCCTGACCATGCCTCCAGAGAACTACGTTCTGCCACTGGGAGAGTCCTACCTGCTACTCCCTCAGGGCAACTGTAAGACTCAGGGAACCCGTGGACACCTAGAAGATAAAAGCTATAGTTCTGAACTTTGGACATGAAACTGAGCATATCAGCCAACTTAGGCTGAGCTGGGATAGTAGGGAAGGGATCCCACTATTACATAAGCAACATTTATCAGTAGAAAATCATGGTAAGTTGACTATACAGGAGAGTTGATTGCAAATGTCGGCGCCATTCCCATTCATCTAGGATGAAAACTCCATGCTCTTCCCCAAATCACAGGGGCTGAATGACATTCCCCAGAATTCCTTACAGTCAAGTTCCACATTAGATTTCATCAAGGACAGGCACTAAGGTGTGATTTAGAAGGTGAGCAGAGGCAGAATCAATACTGTTTCTCCTCTGGTGGTGGGGGATGAATCCATGGGTTTTGGCCTTTGCATGTGAGCCTTTGCAGTGGCCTGCAGGTGTTATCCTCAGATGACCAGTCTCATTGCTGCTGGCATTGGTCATCATCACTGGTCATTCTGGACTCCTTCAACTTCCCGATCCGCTAAAAGCTGGGGAGAATCTAAGAACTGGAGGGAGCTCTGCCCCTTAGCACAGATTTTCCCTTTTGTTCGAAATACTTGGAGTGCATTTTTCTGGACTGTGCCTGACTACTACTAATATGGGTATACATATGAAAACATGTCTATAAGTGAAAAAGAATGTGAAAAATCAAATTTTTCAAACAAACAAAAGCGCAAGATAGGCTTTGGAAGAGTATAACCCACCATAAGTATTGATTTCAATACGGCCATTATTTGGGGTATAGAGAGCCTATCAGAATTTCTATGCAGTGGCTGTTTCATTTGAAAGAATGTATTTCATATTATAACATATTTTTATATTTGGAATGCTACAAAAAGCCGAACAAAACAACTCAGGATATTGTTTTGTTACTGCAAATCCCTGAAAGTAAAACTTGACAAAATCTTGGTCAGTTGTGGTGATACTTGGAAGGCATAAGTGATTCTTAACGATTTGAAGGATAGAGGATGGAGGTGGGATTTCAGAATCTCCACTGGGTTTGGGGGACTTCCTTACCTCTTTGAGGCCCATGTTCAAATGCTGTCTTGTCCGGGGCCCTGCCTGAATGCTGTCCAAAGCAGCACTTCCTTCTCAGCTCCACCTCTTCAGCAGGCTCCGTCCCCACCATGGCTTCATTCCTCTCCACGGCACTCAGCACCATCTGACACACTGTATATTTTACTGCTTTGCTTTTACTGTTTATCTCACCCCACTGAGTTCCACGAAGGTAGACATGTTGGGCTGTTGTGTTCACTGCTATATCCTCAGCGACTAAACTGTACTTGGCACCCAGAAGGCACTCAATAAATACTTGTTGAACAATTGAACCCTACTGCCCAGATGTAACCACAGCTGCTAATAATTTCTTTCCTTCTTATATACATGTACATATTTAGCCTAATTATATATAGAGGGATCTTAGATTCTTGTTTTTTTTATTTTTATTTTTTCCCCACTTAGCCTAAAGGAGTGCATCTCAATGCCAAAAAGTGAAGATGTGTATTTTTTTTCTTCAAGGACATTAGGAGTGGAGGGGATGAGTGAGTGTAGCATGGTGTCTACCAAGCACTTGGTTAGTCTTCTGGCTTTGCTTCTTGCTGGGACTCATGCTGTTGCCTGAAAAGAGAAAGGTGCAATAGTAAAAAGAAAAAAAGATAAAGACTATGTATGGCTGAAATGAATGAAAGATGCACTAAAAATGAGACAAAGCCATGCAGTTAGTGGATATTTGTTCTACCTTAGAAAACAGCAACCTGACTTCTCAGGCTGGGGGAGTCCACAGGGGCCTGAGTGTGAGCTGCATCCTGCATCTGGAGCAGGAAGTGGCAGAGAGTGTCACCTGAGCAGGCCCAGCAGGAGGAGATGACATGACAGGCTCCATTCCATAGCCAATGGGATCCTGTTTCTAAACAACAGCCTGTGTGTTCTCAGGCACACAGAGGACACCCCATGGAGACTTTCTGAATGGGTTAGGAGGAATTTAGGAGGCAGGGGCTTGTGCAGAACCTTACAGTCCTGTTTTCTCAGTATTATTGTGGATCCTATTTTGCTCTCAGGGGGTGGCCTGGGAAGCCACAGATTAGACCTTTGCTGCTGTTGCTGCTTCTACTGCAGTGGCTGCAGGTACTGCCACTGCTACCCTCCTGCTCTCACCCCTGTTCTCCACCACTATGCTGCTATGACAGCTTTTAGTATGGTTGCTGCTACTGCTGGGGATGTATCATGCTAATTAGGTGCTTGGTTCTCTTTAAAGGTCTTTGTCCAAATGGTATTGTTTGGCTCGAACTCAGCAGTAAATATTAATGCAAATCACAGTTGGAGATCTGAAATCTTGAGGCAGCATGTGTTGACCAAACAATCAGTCAAATGATCCAGAACAGCCCTGTCCAATAGGACTCCATTGTTGTGCAGTGCGGCAGCCACCAGCTACATGTGGCTCTTGAGAATTGAGCCGTGGCTAGTGTGATGGAAAAACTGAATTTTAAAGTTTATTTAATTTTAATTAATATGAATTCAAAATTTTAGTAGCCACATATGGAAGTATAGATCTAAAATACGCTCTATACTTTTTAAAGACCATCACCTAAAAGAAAACACAGAATTTAAATGAAAATTTAATCTTCGGAGAACAGCAGTCTATATGACATCTGACTTGAGACCCTCTGTACCTTTGCTGTTGTTGCACTAACCACGTGATGATTCTGATGGCTGATCCTAGATATCAGGAAAGGGATTTTTTTCCTTTTTTTTTCATTTCAGTAAAGGGTTACACTTCTTTGCAAATTAAGAAAGTAGCCACAAGATATAGAAATTGTTATTAGTCAGGGTTCTCCAGAGAAACAGAGGAATTGGTTCAAATAATTTTGGACCAATAATTTTGGCTGAGAGGTCCCAGGATCTGCTGTCTGCAAGCTGGAGATCCAGCAAAGCCAGAGCTGTGATTCCAACCTGAGTCCAAAGCCCTGAAAATCAGGGGAGGTGATGGTTTCAGTTCCAATCCAAGGGCAGGAGAAGACCGATGTTCCAGCTCAAGCAGACAGATGGGAAGCAAAAGGGGCTAATTCCTCTGTCCTCTGCATTTTTGTTCTTCTCAGGCCCTCAACTGATTGGATGATGCCCACCCACATTGGGAGGGCAATCTACTTAACTGACCCAACAATTTGAATGCCAGTCTCATCCAGGAACACCCAGACATGCCCAGAAAGAATGTTTAATTTGAGCACCCCATGGCACAGTCAAGTTGACAGATTAACCATCACACCACCTACGCAGTGTATCAGCGAGAGACGGATCCTCTTGGCATGCTGAACAAGTCTCTGAAACACCTCAAAGACTGAGGACCAGAGCCTGGGCCATGATGCATTCCACGAAGAGATGCCCCATGAGGGCCACCAACTGGCTGGCCTCCCTCTTATGTCACCTCATCCTCCCTGCCTATAACTGTTTTTTCAAAAATCAGTAGTATTCACTGTACCCGAGAAGACAGGTACAGCATGTTAAATTACCACTTTGAACCACGCATCCTGCTAGATATTTCACTAGGTATCATTTTATCTTGTATATAATTCAACTTGGCCATGAGCAGTACTTTCATGCTTATTTTACAATTGAATAAAGAAGCCACTCTCCTCTGGTCTCACAGATAGAATGCGGCACTTGGACTTGAACTTGGGACTCTGGTTCCCAAAGACAGCACTCTTCTTCTGTGTCACCCTGCCATCAAAGATGCCCTCAAAGCAGCTTGATGAAGGACAGGAAATGTAGCTTAACAGGCTTGCATTGAAGTGAAAGAACTCTTCTGAAGCTATAAAGTATCAATTAGGGTAGTCCACCCCAAAGCGTATATCCACTTGGGCTTTTGTCTTCCATTTTATAGAACAAATGTTTAAAATGATATCTCCTTCAGAGTTCTTTTGTGAGTGCTCTTGTTGTCTTTGAGAGATTTGTCAAAAGAGGCTTGTTTCTACTGGGATCTTGTCTATGTATGCCCAAGTGGATATATGCTTTGGGGTGGACTACCCTAATTGATATTTTATAGCTTAAGAAGAGTTTTTCACTTCAGTGCAAGCCTGTCAAGCTACATTTCCTGTCCTTTGTCAAGCTGCTGCTTTGAGGGCAGCTTTGATGGTAGGGTGACACAGAAGAAGAGTGCTGTCTTTGGGAACCAGAGTCCCAAGTCCAAGAAACCCTTCATTGCTCACAGTTTGTCTAGTCGAGAGGAGAAACCAAGGTATTTTTTGGGTGATCTAAGTGAGCAGAAGCTGTTCCTCTGGCACACAGATTACATTTGGTCTCAGGCTTTGCTCAACTGGAATGCCAGAGCGATGAGCAATAATGGTGCTTTTTGCAGTTGTGCAATATAAGATACACAAGCCATATTTGACGACAAAGGAATAGGGCAATGACATTTTCCCAGCAGTCTTGGCCCCAGGAGTTGTGGGTGGGTTATTGACAATGAGGATGCTGTTGAGAAAAGGCATTCCTGGAGCATCTGATGTGATGGCTTTGTTTTGAAGATGTGCTCAAGTTACCTTGGTCTTCAGTCTGGGGAGCAGTCCTTCTTTGATACCTGTGTGTGATCACGTTCCTCTGAGCTTCCTCTGAGCAGATTCTGGGTGGTGCCTTCAGAAGTGCTTCTGATTCTGATTTCACTCAGCTGCTGCTTGGATCCAAAAGCTTTCTTTATTTGCCAAGGAGCGCTTTGTAGCAGAGTGGGGTGTGGTAGGGAGAGTGTGGATTTTGGAGGTAGGCAGACCTGGTATTCATCTTGCCAATGCCCCTGCTTAGCTATGTGACCTTGGGAGAGTCATTCCCCCAACCAGCTCTATTAAGGTGTAATTGACAAGTAAAAATTATATACATTTAAGGTGTACATATGATGATTTGATATAGGTATACATTATAAAATGATTACCACAGTCAAACTAATTAACACACCCATCATCTTACATAGTTAGTATATTTTTTGTGTGGTAAGAATGCTTAAGATCTACTCTCTTAGCAAATTTCAAGTATACAATAGTATTAGCTATAGTCACCATGCTTTACATTAGACCTCCAGAACTTGTTTATCTTATTATTGCAAGTGGGGGAAAGTCATTTCTGAATTGACCTCTGTAGCAGAGACTACTGGTGTCACCCACATCTAGTTCTTAGCCCATGGGAAGAAATTAAAATTGAGAATTTTTAAAAACACAATAATGCACAAGCACATGTTTGTTAGCTATCCTAGTGCTGATGCCATTACATGTCATGTGGCCTTTGGAGAACTCTACTGTACTCTTGTGAAAGAAAGAGAATTACAAATTCAAGTAACATGTCAGTATTAAGAAAAAGTGCTGACCTTGCAGGCTCTTCGAAAGGATCTTTGGCACCCCAGGGGTCCCCAGATCACACTTTGAGAACAACTTTTACAATATTTCAAATCTGTATTAGGGCCTTTGCACAGGGTGTTCTGCAATTCTTTTCCTCAGGTATTTTCATCTGCCATTCTCTTAGCACTTTTGCTTAAGAAAGGTCTTTGCTACCTTTCTGAATGAAGCCTCATCTGACCATCCCATTTAAATTGCAATAACTGCCACACCCCACCACGGCCACTCAAATTGCACCTTACACTGCTCTGTTTCTTCCACAACAGTTATCACCTTCCAATATTATATTATTTATTTATTTACTCTAATGTTACATAATTTGATTACTGTCTGACTCCCCTTGTTAGAACATGAGTTTCATGATGGATTACTTTTATTCATATATCTGTTCCCAACACCTAGAACAACATCTAGATGTAGTAGGTGCTCAACAAATATTTCTGGGAAGGAAGGAAGAAGGAAAGGAGGGAAGGAAAGGAGAAAGGGAAAGAACTCCATGAGATCAGACACATTCTAAAAAAATTATTTTTAATTGACACATGATTGTATATATTTATGAAGTACAGTGTGATGTTTCGATCTATGTATACATTGTAGAATGATTAAATCAAGTTAATCTACATATCCATCATTGTCATTTTTTTGTAGTGAGAACATTTAAAATTTACTCTTTTAGCAACTTTTAAATGTACATTACTATTATCTATAGTAGTCATGCTGTGCAACAGATCATTAAAACTTACTCCTCTAGGCACCTCGTTTTATTCATTGCTGTCTCCCCAGTGCCTACAACAATTCTGCGAACATACTGGTGAATGAATGAATGAAGTGAAATCCAGTCATTTTATATTGTCCAAACCCGTATTCATAACCTCTAGATCTTAGAGATGATTCAGAGAGTTCTGACTGGGCCATGCTTTACCAGTGGCAGGACAGAACACAAGGGTTTCTGGGTGCTTTTAAGTCTGATTTTATTTGTTTGTTTGTGTATTTATTATTAAAGGGAGCATAAAGGGGATGGCAAACTCCGACAGAGGCAGAGGGCCTGTAGGTAGCCTGGGGCCCAGAAACGTCAGTTCCTTTTTCCTTCTCATTCTCCTCCTACTTTCCCAGTGATCCTGGTGCTAAGAGGCCTGGCATTCCAAGGTGTTCAGGCCTCTTTAGAAGTGAATGCCTTCGAAGGCTGATCAGTGGAGCAAGGTGAGTCTTGGGCATAAAATACTGCTAGATGCCCAATAAAGTTGGCTTGAGAACTGCAGCATGAAGTGGCCTGGAGGAGTGGGGGACACGCCACTGCCAATCAGAGCTGGTCTCCTCCTTGGCCTCTCTCACAGTTCACCTCCTTCCACGTCCCCAGAGAGTTTGCACCAGATGCCAGTGGTGGCCAACTGGCGAGTCTCAGGAATGGAGTCTTGTCAGTCATTAGTGATCACCACGCAGATGCACAAGGTTGGCTGTGCCATTTCTGTACACAGGTGCTAGGGCAAGGACCCTTTGCAAAAGAGCTGGTTTAAATGCCAGTGTCTGAATTAGATCTGAACTTTGATGATTCTTAGATTTTTTTGTATTTATATTGATTATTTCTATACCTTTTTCCTCTAGAGCGATTCTTTCATTTTTATTGTAAGTCCTCATTAGACTTGCATCCTTCATTCAAGGAAGGGAGGGTCTAGAAGGAAGACTAGGTGAGAGTTGTCCCTAAATAATGATAGAAGATTGGTGCTGTGGTTGCTGCCGCTAAATGGGAACACTACATAACAGCTTTGTGTCAGGCTCTGGTCAGAGGCCTGACATACATTCCTATTGTATATTAATACACATGTTAATAACTTCTTTAATGCTTGCAACAATGCGACTCATTAAGAACTGTTATTATCTCCATTTTACAGCCGAAGAATCTGAGCACAGACAGGTTAAGTGAATTGTTCAAGGTTGCACAGCTAGTAAACTGTGGAGAGATTTCCAGTCTGGATCCAGAGCCTGGATCCTTTACTACCTAGAGAAGAAGAAATGAAACATTCTGGGATTCCACCAAGTGGCTATACGGCTTCCATACGGAAAGAACATGGCAGTTAAAATTGTGATTGGAAAGGATAAGTAGGATTGGACAAGCAGAGATGGGAGAAGAAAGGACACTTTAGAGAAGCGTTGTCCAGGGAAACTTTCTACGGTGATGAAAATGTTCCATATTTGTGCCATCTCAAATAGTAACAACTAGTCACTTGTGCATTGAACACTTGAAATGAGGCCAGAGTGAGGGAATGAACTTCTAATTTTGTTTGTTCGTTTGTTTGTTTATTTATTTATTTTTGAGAGAGAGTCTCACTCTGTCACCCTGGTTAGAGTGTAGTGGTGTCATCATAGCTCACCGCATCCTCAAACTCCTGGCTCAAGCGATCATCCTGCCTCAGTCCCCTGAGTAGCTGGGACCACAGGCATGTGCCACCATATCCAGTTAATTTTTTCTACTTTTGGTAAAGATGGGGTCTGTCTTTTGCTCAGGCTGTCTTGAACTCCTGACTTCAAGCAATCCTCTGGCCTCAGTCTCCCAGAGGGCTAGGATTACAGGTGTGAGCCACCACCAGGCCTAATTTTGTTTAATTTTAATGAATTTAAATACAAATAGCCACACGTGGCTAGTGGCAGCCATGTTGGTCAACATAGCCCTAAGGAGTACCAGTATCATAGGGCACTGTGAGCCCTTAATTTGCAGGTGCGAGTGGGCTGAGTGAAGGACAGTAAAAGATCTGAGGGGGAGGGGCTGGGTTGTCTGATGATGACACAGGAGGAATCTGAGATTTATTTTAAAAGCAATGAAGAACTGGTCAAAAATCTGGATCTGGCAAGTAATTTGGTAAGTTACATGCTTAGGGAAGAAACAGAGGGCAGGATGAATTGCACATGGACAGGTGGGAGCCTGGGAGGTCAGTAAAGATGGTATTGAAGAATTTTAGGACAATTTTTAGAACTACTATACAAACCAGGGGAAAATTAGTAAATAAATTAATTAGTATTCTTTTTTCAATTCTTTTGAACGGCATAGCCTTATTTGCTTAGCTGTTAGCTATAACGTTTAATTCTCAGTACAAACTCTATTTCTTCCAAGTAGCTTGAGCAGCCTTCAGCAAAACTAGATCAAAAAGATAGCTAAATGGCTCTTGTAATCCAAGAGCAATGGGGCTCTGAAGGGAATGGAACAAAGAACTGGAAAATGAGCAGGAACCCACGCAGTCTTAATTTTACTCTCAGTTCTGCTTCTTTGTACATCTGTTTTGTTCTTCTCTCTTTGCCAATCACTTGCCCTGCTCTTCTCTATCATGAAGGGAAAATGATGAGTTCTTTCAAGGTCTTGAGTTTGTATCTGTCCAGTTGCGACCACATGCAAAGACTAACTGCTTGTCTCAGAATACTAGTTCAAAGACAAGGAGTTTGGGTCAGGTGTCCACTTGGGTTCCAGTGACTACAGCAAGATATGCAGAGTCAGAAGCACAAACATAGTTGTAGGAGCAGCCAGATGGGGAGAGAAAATCTCAGAGATAGACAGACGGTCTTGTTGACCTGGGCAGAAAAGGGTAGTTGTCACAGTTCACTCTTGTTGTTCTCATGTGAAAATGTTGACTGAGCTTGGGTCCCAGTTGAGAAATGCAGAACTGACAGGCATTAATGCCTACAATAAACACAGACAGGAGTTCAAACCGTGATGAGAGTTGTCAGACAGAATATAAACAGAACCCTGACTGGGTCAGCTTTGCTAATTTTTCTTTCCTGCTGAGCTCATTAGCTTCTCTTTTGTCCACCTTTTGTAACATGTGCTTAGAAACAGTAATTTCCCCTTGTGAGGATAAAGACTGCTCTCTTTATTCCATAATTTATGTGCTAAGCTTCAGAGCATTTAATGGTGTAATGCAATAAGACCTGAGATGATTCTTATTTTGCAACATAATTGAAGAAGTGTAGAAATCAATGCTACATGTTGACAGTCACCTCTCATATTCATAACTACTTTTTGTAAAACATGCTAAAAATTAATTGCATAGTAATAACAGCACATGCAAATAGAGCTATTCAAATCAAAGCTGAGAGACAGTGGAGACCACTCCGGAGAGAAAATATGTCAAAACTTCACATTGTGTTGGGAGAGACAATCACGCTGCCATTTTGGATGTGCCCTAATCTTTTAGGGTACTAGGTGATAAAAATGTTCCATTTGCCACTTATAAAGTTAGTAATGTATTTTCCTTTTTTAAAATAAAAGAATGTATATTTTCAATGTGTGGACTTTGTGAGCATTAAGTCAAGATGGGAAGAAAGAGGGTCAAGATGGTTGACAAGAGGTACCCAATGCTCACCTCCTCCACCAAGGACAATGCAACAAATAAATAACTGCACTTCAAGTAGAGTGTCTAAGGGAGAACATTGGAATTCAGCAAGTAAGAGATGTAAACCCTCTGAAGCATGTAAGCTTGGGATGGCAGCATAGAGGGGGAAGCAAAATACTCAGCCAGGAACAGCTTGAAACCAAGAGAAACTCCCCATTGTGGAAAAGTGTAAGCTGGGGAAAAGATCCCCAGTAGTCTTCATTATCAACATGGATGCCTGCAATCCTAGCTATAGGAGAGCTCCACAGTCCTTGTGGGCTCTGAGCCCAGTAGAGGGAGCTTCCTGGAGTCTATGTGACTGTATTGCTCCAGAGAAGGAACTCACACTGGGTTCCCCCCACTCCCTGGGGCCCAAGCTGCTGTAACTCAGTACCATTTTGAGAACAGAATTGCTGCTGGAGTTTATCCTTCTCTGGGGACTGATGGCCCTTGTATCTCCACATCCCTGCTGTTATCCCATTACACCCACACAAAAGACCACAATGCCATGAACCCAGCTAGACTCAGTAATACAGCCATGATACTGGCATCTGAGCACAGGAAGTTCCCTACTCCTCAAGGAGCAGGCAGTCCAGCACAGTGGGGAGGCGACTTCCAACACTGGGGGAGCTCACATGCATGTTTTCCAGGGCCTAAGAACTACTCATCTGGCACCTAATGCCACCAGCAATCCTGCTGCCTTGACTGCCAGAATAGCTGCATACAGTACACACACCCTAAGGACTAGGGCCAGCCCACTTGGTGCCTACCTCCACTGGTGACCCCACCACCTCAGCCACCAGAGCCACCAAGTAAATCCCCCAGGGACTGGGGATGGCTCACTCAATGCCTACTAGCAACCCCACCCCTGCAAATGGTAGAGCTGCTGCATTTTTGTGCACATTCCAGGGCTTGAAAACTGGCTCACCCAGTGGCCCCCACCCCCAGCAAAGCCATGCCACTGCCCTCACAAACACCTGCAGTCTAGGTCACTGAGATACTCACAGATATTGCTTTTTGATGTTGATTACAGCTGAAGAAATCACATGGAGACTTCATTACTATGCCCACCCAGAACCAAAGTCAAAGTACCCTACCCAATTGATACTACAGGGCACACCTACAGGAAAAAGTCGCTCTCTATGAAAACTACTTCATAAAATCAGAAGAGGTGACTGTTATACCAGATGTGTAAATGTCAATATGGGGACACAAGAGACTTGAAAAACAAAAACAATCCCCCCAAAAGTGACACCATCAAAGGAAAATAATTCTTCAGTATCAGGCCCCAAAGAAAAGGAAATTTATGAAGTGCGTGAAAAGGAATTTAAAATAATGATCTTCAGGAAAGTCAGTGAGATACAAGAACATACAGATAGACAATTCAACAAAACAGAAAAGCAAGTCATGATCTGCATGAGAAATTCAGCAAGAGACAGACATTGTAAAAAAGAACCAAACAGAAATCTTGGAGCTAAAGAATTAAATGAATGAAATAAAAAATACAACTGAGATCTTCAACAACAAACCAGATAAGCCAAGAGAAAAAATTTCAGAATCTGAAGACAAGTCTTTTGAAATAACCCGTTAAGACTAAAAACAAACAAACAAACAAAAAACCCACACAAAAACCTACAAAAGATTGTAGAAAATCTACAAACTTTATGAGACACTATTAAGTGAACAAATATTCACATTATGGTAATTTCACCAGGAGAAGAAATGGAAAACCTATTTAATAAAATAATAACTAAAATTTTCCCAAGTCTCAGGAAAGACATAGACATCCAAGTCCAGGAAGGTTAAAGCTTCCCAAATGCATTCAACCCAAAATGGTCCCATCTGAGGAACTTATGGTCAAACTGTCAAAAATCAAAGAGAAAGATAGAATCCTAAAAAGAGCAGGAGAAAAACATCAAGCCACATATCAGAAAATTCCCATTAAAGTAACAGTGGATTTCTCAGCAAAATGTTTATAGGCCAGGAGACAATGGCATAATATATTCAAAGTGCTGGGAAAAAAAACAAACTGTCATCAAAGAATACTACACCCAACAAATCAATCCTTTAGAAATTAAGGAGAAATAAAATCTTTCCCAGACAAATAAAAACAGAGCAAATTTATCACTACTAGACTGGTAGAGCAGATACACAAATGTGAAACAGAAAAGAATCAAATGTTATCACTACAGATAATCACCAAACTATGAAGATAAACTGTAAAAAAGGAAGAAACAAAAGATAGACAAAATGACTAGAAAACAACTAATAAAATGACAGGAATAAGTCCTCATCTATCAAGAATGACCTTGAATATAAATGGACTAAATTTCCCAATTAAAATATATAGACTGGCTCAATAGATAAGAAAATAATACCCAGATATATGCTGCCTACAAGAAACTGACTTCACCTGTAAAGATGCACACAGACTGAAAGTGAGGGGATGGAAAAAGATATTCCATGGAAATGGACACTATGAAATGAATAGAAATAGCTATGCTTACTGCAGATAAAACAGAGTTTAAGTCAAAAACTGTAAAAAGAGACAAAGAAGCTCATTTTGTAATGATAAAAGAATCAATTCATCAAGAGGATATAGCAATTGTATGTATATATGCGCTCTAGACAGGGGGACAGAGTGAGACTCTGTCTCAAAAAAAAAAATTCAGTTAGATAGGGTGAATAAGTTCTAGTGTTCTATTGTGCTGTAGGGTGACTATAGTTAACAATAATTTATTGTATATTTTCAAATAGCTTGGTGAGAGAATTTTAAATGTTTGCAATACAAAAAAAAGATAAATGTTTGAGGTATGGCTATCCTAATTATCCTGATTTGATCATTACACATGTATACATGTATCAAAATATCACACTGTACCCCATATATATGTACCATTGTTATATATCAATTAAAAATAATAAAAATGGTGGGAATTCACAAGGAGTGGATGCCAAGGGTAAAGGACAACCAATTTTTCCTCTGCCCTATTTACATCAAGTTTACATACACTTTGCTTCAATTCAATTCTTTTCACAACCTTTATCTACCATTCATTTACTTATTCAGCAAATGTTTCAACTATTATCTACTATACATCAAGTACTATTCTAAGCCATTGGGAAATAACAGTGAGTGAAACACAAAGAAAGATTCTTACCTCCTATGTACTTTCATTCTAGTGTGTTTTGGCATGACAGGAGAAGGCAAACAATACACAATAAGCATAAAAAATAAGTAAATTATGTAGTACATTAAAGGTGATGCTGTAAGGGAATAAGTAGGGCAAGTTAAAGGAATCCGGAGTCCTCTTGGTAGAAGGGTGAGTGGGTTGCATTTTAAATATGGTCAACAGGGTAGAATTTATTGAGGGGATGAGATTTGTGCAAAGATTTAAAAGAGGTAAAGAGGTAATTCGACTGGCTTTAAAAAAATAAAAATTAAAAGAGATGAAGAGGTGATGACTTGAGAAACTGAAGGAAGAGCGTTCCAGGCAGAGGGGACAGTCAGTGCAATGGCCCTGACAAGGGAGAGTGACTAAAGTCTTCACGCAATGTCAAGGAGGCTAGCATAGTTGGAGTGGAGCGAACAAGAGGGAGAGTGTAGGATGAGTCAGAGAAATGGCACAACAGGTGGGCGGTGTGGGAGAGGGCAGATCATGCAGGGATTTTGAGGCCACTGAAAGGTCTTTGACTTTTACTCCAGTTAAAATGGAGGGCCCTTGAAAAGGTTGTAAGCAGAAGAGTATCATATCTCACCTGTGACATTTTTGGAGTTATATTTTACATGCAGTAAAATACACAAGTCTTAAGAGTATCATTTGATAAGATTTGAAAAATGCGAAGTCTATGAGATCATCATCGAAGTCAAGATACAAAGCGTTTCTCTCACTCTTGAAATTTCTCTCATGCCCCTTGCTATGGTCTGAATGTTTGTATGCCCCCAAATTCATGTGTGGAAACCTAGTTACCTAATGCAATAATATTAAAGGGTCAGGTCTTTAGGGGGTGATTAGGTCGTGAAGGTGTAGTTCTTTTATAGGAGAGTAGTACCCTTATAAAAGAAGTTAGAGGGAGTTTATTCATCCTTTCCACCATGCAAGGGCACAGAAGGTGCCATTTGTGAGAAAGGTGCCCTCACCAGACACTGAATCTGCTGGTGCCTTGATCTTGGACTTCCTGGCCTTTAGAACTGTGAGCAATTCATTTCTGTTGTTTGTAAATTGTCCAGTCTAAGATATTTTGTTATAGCATTAAAAATTGACTAAGAAAACCCTTTATTTTTTTATTTTATTATGTTTATTATTCCCTTCCATTTTCTTTGTGTTTAATTTTCTCTTTTTTTCTAGCATCTAGAAGTGGGAGCTTAGATCAAAGCCTGACAAACATTTTCTGTAAAGGGCTACGTGGTAGGCTTTGGCAGCCATACACTCTCTGTTGCAGTTGCTCAACTCTGTCCTTGTAGCACAGAGCAGTCATAGACAATATGAAATCAACTGAGTATTGCTGTGTACTAGTAAAACCATTAACACAAAAAGACAGAGACTGGATTTTATCTGCAGGCCATAGTTTGCTGACTCCCGGTCATTGATTTTGAATCTTCCTTCTTTTTTATTTTTGCTGTTGTGTTTTTGAGTTCTAAAATTTCCATTTGATTCCTCTTTCTACCTTCTTTATTTCTTTGCTAAGACCACCAATTTTTTTCAGTTATTTCAAGACACTTTGTAATTGTTCATTAAAACATTTTTATACTGGTTGCTTTAAATTCTTGGTCATATAATTCTATCAATCCGTGCCATATTGGCATGGGCATCTAGTAATTGTCTTTTCTTATTCCAGTTGAGATTTTCCTGGTTCTTGGAATAGGGAGTGATTTTCTGTTGAAACCTGGACATCTTCAGCATTATGTCATGAGAGTCTGGATCTTATTTAGGTCTTCTGTTATAGTCAGCGTCCTCTGACACCACTCTTGTGGGAGAGGAGTGGCACCTACCTGTTACTCCCAGGTGGAGGTGGAAATCTAGGTTCCCCCATTAGGCCTCTGCTACCACCCTGGCTGAAAGAGGCAGGAGTGTTAAGCTTTACTGCTGCTCAAGTGGCCCCCACTGACACTGCAGAGAGTAACTTCATTACCACTGGGCAGTGGTGGATGTCCTGCCTGTCCTCAGGGTCTCCTCTAGTGGAGAGAAGTGTGTATTTATTGCCAGGTAGGAGTAGAAGTTCAGGTGCCTGGAACTTATTACTGCTCAGCAGGGATGAACATCCTGGCTCTCCACTTCGCCTTCCCTGACACCACCCTGGTGGAAGACTTGGGGTATCTTATGACAGACTGGTGAGGGTGCAAGTCTAGGCCCACCACTCGGGCTCTGCTGGTGGTGGCAGGAGGGGGTGCTGCACTTTTTTCCTGTTTGCCTGGAATAGAGCAGTTATTGTCTAAAAGTTTTTTGTCTTGTTAGGCTGTATCTTACCTGGTCTTTGGCTAGTTTTTTGCCTGCATCTCTTGGAGTTGAGAGTGCTGGCTTCTCCAGCACTCAGTCTGAGATATATGAGCCATATAGGAGACCCAGGGAACTCATTGTTGTGTCATTCCCTGGCTCCTAAGGTCTCTAGCCAATCTGTCTTCTCTCCACCTTTCAGAGTCTACTCATTATTTTTGTATATAATATCCAGCTAAAAAGCTGTAGCTAGTAGAAAAAGCTACACTTAGGGAAAAGTACATGCACTGTATTTTAAGAGAATGCATTTAACATATCCATATAATGCCATTATTTCCCCCTAAGCACTGTTTTAGATGAATCCTATAAATTATTATATGGTATATTTTCTTATTATCATTCAGATGGAAATATTTTCCCATCCTTTTTTGATTTCTTATTAAACCTGTGGATTATCTAGAAATAATTTACAAATATTTGGTGATTTTCTAGATATCTTTTGCTACACATTTCTGATTTAATTCCAATATAGTTCAAGAACATATTTTAATTTCATAATTTTATTTCTCTTGAATTGATTGAGATTTGTTTTATGGTATAGCATATGGTCTATTTTAGTTAATATTCTATGTGTACTTGAAAAGTAAGTATATTATAATGTTACTGGATGTAACAAATGCCAATTAGGTAAAATCAGTTAACAGTGTTGTTCAAGAAATTAAACATTCAAATTTAAATTCAAAGCATATGGATGATGAAATGGTGGCTTTTACCCAGGAGAATTGGGATACACTGATTTGCGGCAGGCAGTTTGCATTGTAGTTGGTAGGTGGGGGCTGGGGGGAAGGCGGTTAAGGTCTCTTTAATGCATATTCCCTTGGCTGCCAGGAAGCTCTCTCTACAAGAGTTCCAATGAAGTTCAACTCCCTTAGCTCACCTCTGTGCTTCCCGTGAGGCCAGCTTACTGGATATCTTCAGCCCTCATCATTCCCCCTGCACAGAGACCACTATCCTGCTCTTTTTAATAATTCATGGGTCTCTATACTCCTGTGTTCCTCTCTTCCAAGTCTTTGCACAGGCTATTTTGTCTGCCTAGAGTGACTTTCCCACCAGAGAACACCCCATCTTTCAAAAGCCTGTTTAGAAGAGCCTTCTGTGATGCTCCCTATGCAGAATGAGTCTTTGTTTCACTATTCTCCTGTATTACTTGGTAAACACCTCATTATAGAACCTCAGCAGATAAGCTAATAAAGTCTCCACCCTGTGCTGGGCACTGTGCCAGGGGGTTGGACTCACAGGTGAATAATGTTTGGTTCTTGCTCTCTAGGAGTTTGCAGCCTGATCTTGTTACTACACTGCAGTGGGATTTTTAGTGTACAAAGCTATCTCTTGCTGGACTGCTTCCTGCTACACCTAATGGGGACAGAGCTATACCTTCTCATTTTTCTGTTCCAAGCAGCAAGCATCAGACATGAAATATAACAGGGGCTTAAATACTTGACAAATCAATTTATTCTAAGAATAGAACCTTTATTCTTGAGGACTTGTTACCATCAGTGGTGAATTTGGGGACTTGGGTGTGATGAAATCCCAGCCACACTGTTTATACCCTCAAGAATTAAAAATATTTCCTCTATGTTCTGAAATTATACTTAGAGACATGCACTGTAGGAACTTAGTTCAAAGATCAGTTAATTAATCCAATGTTTCCAAAACTGTGCATATACTGGACCAATGGAATACACGCTGATTTTTGGTGGTAGATGAAGATGAATTTTTAAAAAGTTATATATTTTGAATGTATGTTAGAAAAATATATAGAGCATACCCATGATTTCTCAGATATTATTATTTAACGAGTGTGTAAGCATAAAGGCAAACAGTAGATAATCATGTTTTAAAAAATAGAATAGGTAATATGAAGGAATAGTAGAAAGCAGGAAGGTGGTACATGAATGAGAACAGTTTACTTATTTTACAGATGATTAAACTAAGGCAAGAAAGAGTTTTGCTCAAGGTCCCAGGGTTTGAGAGTGGCTGGGCAGGAATTAAGTCTCTGACCACACCACCCTGGTCTCCAGCTGGAGAACTTTCTGGGTTGTGTTCCTAACTCCAGGTGGCTGTAGGGAAAGACAGACTGGAGAGTAGGAATTTGGGTGTGGGCACCAGGTGGCCTGTTTGGAGCTGTGGAAGAGTGTGGGAAAGAAAGAGGAAACCAAAGGGAACAGAGAGGACCGGGGTGTGATAATGAGCCTTCAGTTCAGTCTGGGCTGCCGACGTTGGTGGGTGGCCTCTCCCCAGGTTAATGCTCTTCTCTGCAGGGACAGGATGGAAGCTTCACTTCAAGAAAGGCTACTGCCCTTAGCTGAATATTGATGCCAGCAGACCCTGGTACCAGAAAAGGGCCAAATAAGTTTTTTTTTTTTTTTTCATTCATATTCAGACAGTGTCTCTTTTAATTTTGTTACACCATGTAGTACTCTCTGGTGTCTTTGGATTGGAGGTATGTTTTCATCCAGCTGGAGGAACTTTTCTTTGGGGATTGGGTTGGAAAGGAGAGAAGAAAAAATCCCACTGTCCTTCTATCTGCTGTGCCCCATCCCACCCCTGCCAAAGACTGCAGCAAAAAGCAAACTTGCTCTACCCAGAACTAGTTCTTGGGAAAAATCTGACCTCCTCTGCAGGGATCTGTGAGCTATCTTTGTGCTGAAGTTGGCTGGCTCTCCTTGGAGTGAATGTTGTATTGGGTTCCTTGATTTCCTTGGATGGTTGGATCTTTCATGCCAGGATTCAGTGCAGAAAAACTTGCCCTCCAGGCTATCACCAGAGATCATTCCATTTTTTTCATTTGTTCAATAAATGTGTATTAAGCAACTGTGTGTCAGATGCGATCCTGGGTCCTAGAGATATGATGAGAGCAAAAGCAGGCAAGATCCCTGCCCTCTCACATCCTAGTGGGGAGACACCAATACGTGAATAAATGTATGAATAGAGAATGATGGAGAGGCCTGTTGGAGAGGGGTAGGCAGGGCAGAGCAGACCCCCAGGAGGAAGTGACTGTGGCCTGTGACCTGCAGAATAAGGAAGCAGCAGCCACATGAAGAGGTCAGGGTAGAGCCCTCTTGGCAGAGTGAACAAGTGCAAGCAATTGGGGGTGGGAGAGAGTTTGGCACCTCTTCTGAAGGCCAGTGTGGCTGGAGTGTGGTGGTGCTGAGTGGTGGGAAGGAGAGTCTGGAGAAATAGGCAGGAGCCAGACAGTGCTGGTCCCTGCAGGCCCTGGTAAGGAGGTTGGATTTTCTTGGAAGATCAACCAGAAGCCACTGAAGAGCTCAACATCAGTGCTCGTGGAGGAGGAGGTGGCCAGCAATGCAGCCCCAGGGCCAGCTCCATTCCAAACACCAGTAAGAGAGATTTGAGGCTGTATCATCCTGTCCTCTGTGTCCTGCTAGGTTTTGAGTAATATTGTCATCTTTTATAGAGGGACTCTTCACAATAGCCTTGTAGACCTCATTATTTATAATGAATCTGATTGAAGATATAAAGCTTTGTTTGAAATAACTCTAATGAGAAATTTCTTTTAGCGTCCAATACTAGAAAAAAAAATTCATGTTTTGAAAAACAATATGTGTTTTTACTTCTCTTTGACAGAAAGAATTACAGAACTGCCTTTGGTTGGTTTTCTTTCCCCTTTGGTTGCTGGGATGCTCAGGGTAAAATCTGTTGCCCTCCAAATAGCTGTGGTGTAGCCTTCATGATCTGAATATTTTGACTCTCTTTCCTATTATTGGTCTTGACTTCCATTTGAAAAAAATATAGTCATCTTGTTCCTGATTTTTTTCAAATCTTTTCTGTATTGAAGCAGGCTTAAATAATTTTTGAAAATGTACATTTCCTCTAACGATCTTCTTAATCCATACGCTGTCCTGCTGTGGCCCAGGCCAGAGCCCGTTCCATTCTCTGGCTTTCCAGATTACCACCTTTGAGGCCCAGGGAGGTCCCCTGTCCTCCAAGAGCTCTTCCAAATTGCTGCTGCCCTCCAAACTCCCATAGCTATCCTGGCGAGTACCATGCTGCTCAGTCCTGGACCAAGACCTGGCTTGCATTTTTCTTAAATAATTTCTTGTGTGTTAGTTTTCTCTCTAATTAGATTATATTTTTAAAGTCAGGGACCAGAATTTAATAAAACTCCCATTGACTGAGTGCCTATTCAGTGCGAGGTCTTTATAAAAATTTGCTTCCTAATGCTCACAACTAACCTATGAGGGAGGGATTGTTTCTATTTATAGAGAAGAAAACTGAAGCTTGGAAGTTGACTGTAAATGTGACCAGAGTACAAGTGGGCAGAGCCAGGATTCACACCCTGTCTGGCTCCGAAGCCTGTGTCCCTGGAGCCACACTATTCCTTATATTTCTGAGGTCACTGTGGGCTCCCAACAAGAGCTGCCTCTCATATCACCACGGGATATCTCCTACCTACTCTCTGTGGTTTGAAATTTTTCCAACAGAGAGTAGATTTTATTTAGGGAAAGAAACTACATTTTAACTGAAATACCCCTACAAAAAGTCACATTCACCACTTCAACACAGAGTTTTCAGGCATGCAATGAGCACTGGGTCCCCTCTCAGATGCTGGGGAGGAGACAGGGGTGAATGGCACATGGTCTCTATCCCCAAGGAACCCATAGTCAAGGGCTTAGAGTAGATTCTTTCCTGAGCATCTACTTTAGGAGTGGTGGGAAGGGTACTGTCCTTGTTAAAGTGGTAGAGAGACAGGGGAAGGCAGAGAAGAAACTACTCAAAGCCTGGGTTATTCTTTAGTTTATTTGTTTGAAAGATATTTGAGTGCCTGTTGTCCACCAGGCGCTCTTCCTGGCACTGGGGCAACGGTGGTGAACAACACATGCCAACATCCTGTTCTAGGGTGGGCAGAGAGATCACCAACAAAGCAATGCAGTAAACTATATAGCACGTTAGGAGGTGATACGTAGTGGAGAAAGTAAATCAAGGAAGGGATATAGATAGTGTGTGTGTGTGCGTGTAAGTGTGTGTGGGGGGGTGGGGAGCAGCAGTTTGACGTTCAGGCAGATCTCACTAAGACAGTGTTTGAGTAAAGAACTGAAGGAGATGAGAAAGCGAGCCACAGGGGTCTCTGTGGACAAGCATTCCAGACAGAGGGAAGAGACAGTGCAATGGTCCTGAGGCAGGAATGTGCCTGGTGTGTTGGCGAAACAGGTGGGCAGGTGTGCCTAGACTGGAGTGAGTAAAGAGAGAGTATTGGGAAATGAGGGCAGAGATGAGGGCCAGGGGGCTCAGTGCCTGGCAGCTCCTTGCACAGAGTTTGGTTTTTACTTAGAGAATGATTGGGAGTCACTGGAGGCCGTGAGTGGGGAAGGAACATGATATGACCTCCTCTTTAACCGACGTACTGTGGCTGCTGGGGTGAGAATGGGCCCAAGTGGGTGCTATGCAATGATTTATATCCTCTCAAAATCACCTATTGAAGTCTTACCCCCTGATGTGATAATATTTGGAGATGGGGCCTTTGGGAGGAAATTAGATTTAGATGAGGTCATGAGGGTGGGGCCCTCATGATGGCATTAGTGTCTTTATAAAAAGAGGAAGAGAGCCCAGAACACGTGTGCATGTACTCTCTCTCCCTCTCTCTCTCTTTCTCTCTCTCTGTGCCATGTGAGGACACAGGGAGAAGCCACTGTCTGCCACCCAGGAAGAAAGCCCTCGTCAGGGACTGAACCTGTGGGCACCTTGGTCTTGAACTTTTCAGCTTCCAGAACTGTGAGAAACACACATCTGTCAGTGAAGCCACCTTGATTATGGTATTTTGTTATAGCAGCCAGTGCAGACTAAGATGGGGGGCAGGGGTGAAAGCAAGGAAATCTGTGGGGAGAAAAATGATGGTGGGATAGGATGTAGCAGGGGAAGTGGTGAGAAATTTGATTTTGGATATATTGGGAGGGAAAGATGTGGGTTATTAAGAGCAGATTAAGGATGACTGAGGATTTGGGACAATAACATGGAAGGATGAGCTGCCATTAATGAGATGGAGAAGACACCAGGATGAACACATTTAGAAGAACAGAACAAAAGCTCATTTGTGGGTGTGTTAAGTTTGACACCTGTTAGCCAAGTGGGGACATCCAGCAGCTAAGGAGATGTATTAGTGCGGAGTTCAGGGCAGAGGCCCCAGACTGGAGACAGGAATCTATGCTAGGATTTCAACACCAGCACTAGGGAGATTCATACACTCTGAGCCTTTCCTCATCTGTAAACTGGACATAACAGCATCCTTAGTGGTAGAGAGAACCAGATAGGATAGAAAGGACAAATGCATGTACGTTGCACAGATGGGAAAAGTTGTTATATCCTCAACTGGCCACTTGCTTTTCAAAGAATCTAATGATTCTTCCTACATTAGAATCAACCGCCATAAGAAATTCAGATTCTTGGCCCATTTTGACCTCTAGAATCAGAATTTTTAAAGATAATACTCAGTAATTCATTTTTCTACCTCTGCCCAGCTAATTTTCATGCACCAAAAAGCTTGAGAATTATAGGTATAGATAAAAAATACTCTGCCAAAGTACGCATATCTTAGGTTATCAAAGAAAAAATTACTTTAAGAAGTGAACATGCTTAGGATCAGTGTCTTCTACCATGTAGAGGCAACAGGCTAAGGTAGGAATGGCTGGGGCTGGGGGTGGGCTGACTTCTGGGCAGAGGGCACAGGAGTGGCTGTTGGCTAGGCAGGCGTCAACACGAGCATACCAGGAGTGGGTGGAAACAGTGGGTAGTACACACCACGGCTGCGGCCAAGTTAAGAAATCCAAATTAAATTTGGAAAGTGAGAATGAGGCTGGAAACCAAATGGGCAGTTATTAAAATGGAGCAAGAAAGTCAAGTCAGGAACAAAGTGAGAGTCCAAAAGGGGCCCAGAGGGTGGGCCTAGAAGGAGGGCAGCTGGTGGTGCTTGTATTGGCCTCCATTGACTAGGCGTGCACAGTGGAATGGGCTGGTTTCGCCATTGGAACTGCAGCTCTCTAAGGGCCACGTTCTGTCTGTGGGAGACCGACCAGGGTGATCACGCTAGAGGTACTGGTCGGCATCATCTCATTCTTGTGCAGCCCCAGGTCTCGGAAAGAGGCCCAGTGACTGGGACCTCGCTCTGCAAGATCAGCCTTTCTTTGTTCTCACCAGTCCCTGCCCTCTCCCTGCGGAGTCCTCCTCACCACCATGTAGGTGGCAATTGATCCATAATGGACATGTTTTTATTATAGTAATGGTACCACTTTCTGCAGAAAAGAGCAATGCAATTTTGTTAATGAAAGTCATGTGTTGAGACAGGGTTGGATGGGAACTTCTGGGTCTGGCTTGGCCCCAGCTGAAAACCTTGCGGGGGAAAACACAAACTTTCAGGGCCACACCCAGAAAGACCCATTTACCTCTGTCAGGCCCATCTGCTTTGCATTAGAAAAATAGTAACAGCCCTCTTCCAGTGCCTTTTCATAAATATAAAATGGGTAATAAAATGGTTATTAGAATGTAATCAATGGTGCTTATGTTTTCTTTTGTGAGGACATTGATGGTGAATTCCCACGTAATCCCGTCAGCAGCTGGGTCTGTGGGGGATCTTTTCTGTGTGTCTGGCCAAAGCCCATTTTGCTTCTTGGCCCTTGGTAGGTCAGAGGACAGGCCCCCGAATATTTGTCCCCCACGCCAGGGAAGCATCTCTGTGGGTCTTCACCTTAGAGACAAGTGAGATCGACTCCAGGGTTCCCCCAGGGGAAAGCCACCCTGCTTAATAGCTTGAAGGTTGGGATTAAATGAACAAACACTGATAAAGGGGTTTAAGCCTAAATGGGCATCACATGACCAGGGCTTAGTTCCCTTTCCTCACTTCCCCAGCTTGCCTTGTTTAAATGTTTGAATAGTTCAGAGCAACTTGCAGGATATTAAGAAAATGAAGGTCGCTTGTCAAGAAAGTCTAAACCTTCTGCATAGAGGAAGCCCACATTATTTTCCCTTTCCCTTGCAAAGCATTAGTCAAAGGACTCCCACAATTCAGAACTTGATCAAATCAGATAACCTGCGATGGCTAGCAGAGCCCTACCTAGGTTTTGTTTGTCTTTTTAATTTATTAATTTAAAAAATAATGATATTTGGTTTTGTATCAGATTGCAAAATCTTTGGACACAAAAACTGGATATTTTTTTCCACTTCAAGGTTTTTCATTATCCAGCAAAGGTTTAAGTGCATGGTAAATGTTTGTTGATTGTCTGGTGATGGCAATATGTCTAGTTATTAATATATTTGTTTGCTTTTTAAGTTCAGCAAACCTTTACTGATAGGCATTGTGCTAGAAATAGGAGAAACTCATACAATAATTTCTTTTGAGAACGTACTCCTCACTAGAATATTATGGATATTAACCCTTTAATTCTTGCAATAGTCCTATGAGTGTCTCAGATTCACAGACTGAGAAATAAAGGTGGTCTGACTATGGTACTGTGCTCTTAACCACTGCTGCCTGACGACTGTATGAGGCCTGGGCCCTCCTCTCAAAGGGCTTCCCATCAAATGGAGGTCAGTGCTGAGAGTGGAACAGATGAATAAGTAGATATGTGCCTGTAGGATGAAGCTCGGTGGGACGGAAGGCTGGAGAGGCAGGCAGGGGCAAGATTCTCATGGCCCAGAATGCTAAGGGAAAGGTTGGGCCAACTGGCCTTTTTACAATTCCATAGAATAAGGCCTGCAACCATCAGAGATTGCTTCTTTGTCTGCTAGTGATGGGCTCCGTTCTTCCCTTCTGAAGTCGATTGGCACAGGTGAGGGGGTTGCCTGGGTGCCACGTTGGAATCACAGACTGTCAGTGCTGTGTGCCGTACCAGCCGTGGTCAGGCTCCCATATAGTGCGCTAGTCCTGGGAGCATGTCCTGCATCTCTGCTTACATGCTTTCAGTGATGAAGATCTCACTACTTCACCAGATGGCTTATTCTGTCCCTGGGCAGCTCCAGTGTTGAGCTGAAATCATTTTCTTTCAACACTGGCATGATGGTGTTCTGCCTTTTTCCGCATGTCAGCTCTTTCTGGGCTCCCTGAGTCATGTCTTCTCCAAGACAACATTTACAGATTCTTCAATTGTTTCTCACCGGGCATGGTTTCTACACTTCATTTGTCACTTTATGCATTCAGCAAACACTGGGCAAGATTCTGGGAAAGCAAAGATGGTTTAAACTTTGGCCTGCTCTCAAAGAGTTTATAATAGTGAGGGGGAGACAGACATAAAAGCCAAGATTCCCCAGGCAGTTTGATGGGAGCTACAGCGGCTGTCTGGGCAAGGTCTTTAGGAGCAGAGGAGAAAACCCACCTCCCAGAGGTGTTAGCTTCTGGCCACTCTAATGAGAGGGCTCCCTGTGGCTCCTTCCTCACCATGCCTCCATTCTTCTTACAACATCCTCTCTCCAGATGTCATCACAAATACCAGTGGCTTCGAGAAAAACACACATCCAAATTTACTCCCAAATCCCTGTCCCTAGTTCAAACACCTTCCCTGAACTCCAGACCTGGTTGTCCCTGTGCCCTCTGGATGCTGCCATTGGTGATCCCAAAGCCACTTTCAGCTCAACACATTGCCCACCAAACTCATAATCTTTTCCCCAAAACTTTCTCAGAGAGGTTAAGGCAACTTGCTTCTCATCACACAGCAAGCAAGTAACAGTGACCAGATTCAAACCCAGGACTGTCAAAGTCCATACTTGTCCTGCTACTTGCCACAGTCTTTGGGAAAGGAGACAAGAACTGTGCACAGTCTTTCCCTCTTGTTTTATGTCTTCTCTTGGTGGTGTCCTCTTCCACTTAGCTCCATTCTGTATTTCGGTGCCCTTCCTGGGAGGCCCTCATCTCAGTAAGAAAATCAGTGTTTACGACGTCCCCTTCCCTGAGGCCTTCATGCGTGAAACCTCTGCTTTCACTGTGACTCATGACAGCAGAAAGATACATTCTCTGGGAATAGAGTTCCTCCCAATGCTCAGTAGGTATTTGGTTCTGCTATTCCATTCTAGTAGCTTTCCATTAGAGACTGAATTGGTTTTACTCTCCGTGGTATCTGCAGGCTCTGGAATAGCACTTGGTTTATAGTTGGTACTCAACATCTGCTCAGTGGTTGAACAAATACTGTCTCTGTACCAGGCCAGAATATTTCTCTTGGAACTGCATACATACATAAACGTTAGCTTTAGAATGCTGAGTTTGAAAGTCTGTCCAATTGCTAAGAATGCAATTCAATTTAACATCCATTTATTGAGCAACTACAATGTACCAGATCTGGTGCTGGGTACTGGGGTTTCAGCTAGCAGTAAGACACAGCCACAGGCTTCGGGCAGCTCGTAGGGGATAAAGGCAGGAGGTGGAAGTGGCAATACAATAATTGTATGGCAGTGTTAGTGGTGCAAGACACGGAGTGCTGAGGCAGGGCAGAGGCGGGAGGACTAACGTTATGGGTTGGAGGGTATGGCAGTGCGTGGCAAGGTTCAGCTCCACAGACCCCAAGATCCTCGGATACCTTTCCAGAGACAGAGCATGACTTTCCCCATCTCTCTTGGGTGGTGGTGAAACTTCTTTTAGCACCTTAAGGAGAAGTAAAATCTCGATTAGAATAGTTCAGAGAGAAAGAGGTACGAGAAACATTGAGTCTAAGTGGATTCCCAATTTCCTTTTTACAGCAGAATTTCAGCCTAAATCTTACCAGGACACCCATTCTGTAAAATGGATCCAACCAGAGTCTCTTTGACAGCTTGAAAACCACGATCTAGGCCAACCCTCTCATTTTTCAGGTGTGGGAAATGAGTCCCAAAGCCCCAGAGCACACGGGTGGCAAATCTGCAACTGCCGCGGAGTCTGGGTGCCAGGTCTTTGCTCCGCACCGAGGCTGTGGGCGGTTCGGGTTGAGAGGCTGTCGGACAGCCCGTCCCGCCTGAGATAAACCATCAGGTGGGGGAAGCAATTACATTTTGCACAGGCGAGATCTGCTCGTCCCATTCTCCCTCCCTGCAGGCTATGTCAAAACACCAGGGCAGGATCCTGCTTATTCTCACGTTTTAAAAACATACGGTGAACTTGTGTTTACAATACCACGAAAGGATATGACGCGTTAACAGCAGAACGCACCACCCCTGGAAAGAGCCACCCTGTCCTCGCAGCGGCTCTCTCCTTCCGAGACCACAACGCTCTCCTCTGGGCTCCAATTCAGAGGGTCTTGCCAAGGGATGTCTCTGAGCTTCAGGCAGGACTTAAACAATTTTATACGTTTGCAAACAAACAGCACCAACAATGATCTGACCTTGGATCAGAGCCACATCTGTCTGGGTCACTAAGCCTGGGATTCCTGCAGTGGGGAAAACAGTTTAGGCATCAGAATTGCAGTTCCAGACCCCCCATTTTCTGCCTCTCTGGGACTTATAGGTGGGCTTTTTAGTTCTCTTGACATCAGCTTCCCCATCTGAAAAATGGCAGAGCTACATAGCTTTGCGCTCATCCTCTGGTTTTCATGCTTGTGTGTGTTGCAGTGAAATTTCTTTTTGAAATGGAATCTTACAGGCAAATCTAAAATATAAAATACGTTAAAGCCAAGGCATTATGATGAAGGCAGGAGCAGATGTCCTGGTTATCACCATCTCTTCTGCTCTGAGGCTTTCTGAGTTATCTTTGTAAATTCCTAGGGTACTCAGAACATGGTTGGATACCACTTGGCTACATGACCTCTCAGGTCCTTTCTTGCTCAAACATTCTACAATCTATGATCCCATAAATAATTCAATGCTACGTCACAGTTGTGACTCCAAAAATACGTATGTATGTGTGTGAGAGAGAGATGGGGTGGGGGGTGGGGGGAGAGGAGGAGGGAGAGAGAGAAAGAGAGAGAGATTGATTACAGATTACAAGTGGTCATTTTAATTTGATCAAGACATTGTATTTTTAATTTATTTTTTCTTGATCATAAAAGTAAGACATATTGATTCTTAGAAATGAGATCACTATAAAATAAAAGTCATGTGAAATCCTGCTCCTCTGAATTGAAATTACACTGAAAGATTACTCCACCACTTACAGGACCTTCCAGGTTGAACGAAGACTCAGAAGACAAATGGGTGAGGCCGCTTGGCTTTGCTGG